>JABUQX010048703.1:17500-20000 GCA_015478945.1 Trachelipus rathkii | reverse complement strand
ATGCTCTAATAATAGTGTTTCAGCTTTGTTATATAGAAATTTCATGCGTACGTGCAATTTTTAGTCTAAAATCAATTTTATATTTTCCCAAATCGAGGGGAAGAAGGGGGGTAATTAAGAGAAAAAAGGCGGGAAGATCTGAGATTAAAATTTGCATCAAAAAACAAGCTATTTACATAATTTAAAATATAAATTATAACACAAAATGTTACAAAACATCATAATACACATTATCTCGTACAAATTAAAGGGCAAGAGCTTTTAAAAACGAAATTCATTTTCTCTTCCGCTCATGATAAAAAAAAAGAGAAAAGCAAAAATATAAATACGTTTTTAAAACTTTCATATTTTTTTAAAAGAATTTTTAAAACAAAGTATATTACATTTTAACTTAATAATTATATACAAAAATAAAGTCTATATCATGAAACAAATATTATATAATCCTGTACTGTAAATAAATATTATTTTTAACATTAATTTATGAATACAAACTCCATTTCAAGTCTTAAAAAATGCTAAATATATTCAAGTTTTAAGACGAGCTCAAAGATGACCTTGATGAATCTCAAAAATCGTTTTCTTAAAATACACCCGTTTACATAGAAAATACATTTTTATCAGTAACTTTACTCAAAACACTCTATCTGTAAACAACTATACAATATAACAATGAGAACACTATATATATATATATATATATATATATATATATATATATATATATATATATATATATATATATATATATATATATATATATTATATATATATTATATGTTTATGGGCAATTTCTTAGATAAGCAGGCAATAAAAAGTACTTGAACATAAAACGTACTAAAATGTTGCTAGAGATGCATAACTCGTTCCAACATTTATAATTAACGTACTGAAGCAAAATTATTTTAAAAATATTGTTCTTTATATATATATATATACTATATATATATATAATATATATTATATATATATATATATATATATATAAATATATATATATATATATATATATTATATAGTATATATATATATTACAAGTGGCGTATCCAGGGGGGGCCAAGGGGGCCAAGGGGGCCATGGAATTTTTCTAGACACTTAAAAAAATTTTAAGTATCATTATATGTTAATAATATAAAGTGCAGAGGTTAAATAAATTTAATATAATTCGTCGCTGTCGGAACAAATCTCGTAAGTCCCTTAGTTAAAACTAAATTTAAAGCCATCAGAGAAAATGCAACATTAAGAATTTCAGCAGATTTTTGAAAGAACGTGTAAGCGGTATCAGTTCTAGGTAATTGAAATTGCTGTTACCAAGAATTAACAAGTTCCAAAATACAGACCCAACATTCCTACTTCCGACCTACAAACTTATTATGTGTACTCCATTTGTTATACCATTTTTGAATGATTAATATCAAGCATTAGGAGAGAGGTTTTTAAATCATAAAGAAATTATTTCTTCCTTGCAATTTGTCATACCAAACAGGTGTAATTAGCCATATGAGAAGATAAAAGATTGTGTAACATTTTACAAGGAAGACCTCGAAAGCCTAATAGAAGATTTAATAAAAGCAGAATGGGATTTATGGAAGTTGAAATGGCATCACAGCACAGATTGTCCAAAAACAACAATAGACGGACTAGTTTCTTGTTCGCAGTCTCCGATCTAGAGTCTTCTCCTTACATGGGTCCTGTGTTACCTTTGACCCGAGTGCAGGCGGAGATGCGTGGCTGGGTATCTGTCCTGACATAAGGCGGCCTTATTCCTATTGAATAGAACACTCTTTCATAGGTTTAAGTCGCGTATCTTTTTAGCTTGTCGTGGTTGAGTGGTAACACGCTTGGCATAACGTTCGCGAGGGCCCGGGATCTAATCCTGGTAAGTGAAGATTCACTCAAGGAGTTATTTATCTATACAAATTGAACTGCGGTTTAATTGCAGTATTTACATCTATACAAATTATACTCCGATCTAGAATGAAAAAAAAAAAAGGGGTTTTGGGTTTCCCCCCCTTCCTTTCTTGGGGGGGGTCCCCCTGGTTGGGGGGTTACCTTTTGAACCCCGGGGCCGGCGAGATGCGTGGGCGAGGGTACTGTTCCTGCGATAGGCGGTCCTTATTCTTTGAATAGAGCACTTTTCATAGGTTTAAGTCGCGTATCTTTTCAGCTTGTCGTGGTTGAGTGGTAACACGCTTGGCATAACGTTCGCGAGGGCCCGGCCCGGGATCTAATCCTGGTAAGTGAAGATTCACTCAAGGAGTTATTTTATCTATCCTAATATATATATATATATATATTATATATATATATATATATATATATATATATATTAATATATATATATAGTATAGAGGATCAGAGTGTCTAAAGCTGACATCATGTAACTCGAGAAAGGCAGCACCTACAGTGCTGATTTGGAATCAGCGGAAAATTTTAAGAATGGGTTTTCAATTTTTTCTTTTTTTTTTTTTGCCTTTATTCGTCGGAAATATTTTTAAAA
>JABUQX010048703.1:0-15000 GCA_015478945.1 Trachelipus rathkii | reverse complement strand
TATATATTAATATATACTATGTCCCCCGCTATATTACTATATAGAGAGAGAGAGAGAGGAATATAGCAGACTAATATTTGGAAATGAGACAATCATGCATGAAAAGAATGAAAAGACAATAGTTGAACTTGAGGTTAAGAGTTGCGATCTTACCCCAGAGGATCTAAAGAGCATGATGGAGAGGCGACCTTTATATATTCGAACCACGATAGTATAGAAAAGTTCCTAATGGATTGGAAAGACTCATGTCCAACAAAGTACACGGGACATTGATTCAACTTAAAACTGATATATATATATATATATATCATATTATATTATATTAACACACTCATATTTATATATATATATATAATATATATATATATATAGTAATACTATAATAGATATATATATAGTATATATATATATTATATTATATAATATATACTAATATATATATATATATATATATATATATATATATATTATAATATAGCCTACCCAACCATATATATAATATATTAATACATAAATTATATAATCAATCAACTAGCAACAACACACCACCCCACTATCCTCCACACATCCCACCCATATTATATGAACAAACAACAGCATTCCAACAACCAACATCACCCACCAACACACATTACACCACTCCTTTTAGGAGGGAAAAAAAGAGCAAAAGGAAAGCAAACCTAACCCCAACCATGCCTAACGCATCCTCAGAGTGGGCACATGACGTGGGCTTTAAAAGAGAATGGTCGAATAAGCAAGAAAAACATATATGATTCGACCGTCGTCGTGGTGTGGACGCAGTGAAACTATAAGAAGGAAGCCAAAACAGCAAAGGACAGAAGCAGAGATAATTTGGAAGGAGAAGGATAGTCAGAGTATTTATTGAAGTTCTGTTTGAATGACGGGTTTGATGGAGAGCGTGGAGGGTGTATATGAGAGCCTATGTTAAGGAATAGAAATGATTTGTGTACTAATGATATCCGTAGATTCACGTTATAGGATAAAAGCATGGTTCAAATGTTACTTCAACGTAACGAGTATAGGGTGAGAATGGAGAATTCCGGTGGTGTGTTGGGTATGGGAATTAATATAACATTTAAATTTTTATGCTATGATCTGAATTATGGAGCTGTGGGAGGGTGAGGGGTTGTGGATGGGTGGTGGTCTCGTGTGTGCGAGTGGGAGGGGAGGTGTAAAAGGGGTGTGGTGTTAAATGCGGTGGGTGAAGGGTGTTATTTGGCTATTTTGAAATTAATTATTGAATCAAAAATAAATTAACATAAAGGAATTAAAATTCATAAAATAATATATTGTAAAATGTGAAATTTGCGTTTCCCATGGCAATCGTCGAGTCGTTTGAAGAAAATTTACCAAATTTTCTTCCTCTGAAAGTATGGCTCTTCAACCCACCCTTTCATTGAATTTTCGTGGTAGTATAGGATCACAAATTTTCATTAAACTTGATATATAATATTTAATTATAGAAGTTTGGAAAAAAAATAAACAGTAAACGAATTAGAATAATTAATATTAGTTGTTAAATCATAGTTAGCAGAGTATTAGTAATAATAATTATATATTTAAATAATGTATATTATATTTATATAGTGAAATATAATGAATTTGTGTTTGAAATATCGTTTTTCATTGAATATTTAAGAATATGAATAATCAGTAATATTATATTGATTAAGCGATGGATCAGACTGGTAGTACTATCAATAATGTATGTATATTGTGTCATGTGTTTTTTTATATATATATTTTATAGTTTATACTTACAGTCAGTCAGGTTTTCATGCTCATTGTGAGGAGAACATCACAACTCGTCTAACGAAGCAGAGCACGGTTCCCCAGGTTTCGCACTGGTCGGGTGGAGAATGTGAGCTTATTCTCTCCATGGGCTTGGCTCCGTTCCTGGCTCGACCGACTACAATGAGTACCCCCTCCGTAGATTAGGCTCTGCCCGTGAGCGGTGGTGTTTATCTTCTGTAAAAAAAAAATGATGGTAAGGAGTTCCACAGAGCATATGTGGCTGAAAAGAAGGAAGCACCAAAACGAGCAAGTCCTAATCTTCCAATACTCGTACAAAATTCATGTGAAAGTAAGGTAGCAATTGTTCTACGAAGGCAAAGCAAATGTTGTGCAAGATATAACTTTTCGAGTCAATTCGGCTGTATACTATTAGACTATTAAGATAACATAAAGAATGGATGCAACATTGGAAAGCTTTAAGCAGACAGGCGAGCGTGTCAAGGGGAAGTTTGAAGAAGAGACAGTTCATAATCATGTCCTCAAAGACCCAACCTTGTCCAAAAGGACGGTAGAACCAGAGCCTCCTCAAATGTGAGAACAGCACTCCATACAAGCGTGGATAAGATCCTTATGTTTGGAGTAACTGGGCAGAAGACAAAAATTCCAGCAATCTGAAGAGAACCCCCAGCTTCTTTGGGACCACTTTACAACAGTTGTGGTATGAGGTTTCCAAGACAATGTGTTATTTATGTTCAGTCCAAGAATTTTTATGCATTTCACAGGTGAGACGTTCGTGCCGTCGAAGGAGATAGGAAAATTGAGATGCGTTAATGGGGGGGAGATATGAAGAGATTGAGGTTAAATTTCATAAGAATGTGGTGACACGAGAAATCCATTCCAGATTGGCCAGAATTAAATCGAAAAGCTGAAGACGAGTGGCAACTCTAGATGTGAAAGTGGGAGCAGATTTGAAATAAGTGGGAAATTGTAGAGTTGAGTCAACGGCATAAGAATTAGCAGAGTTAGAAGTCCAACTAAGAAGATCGTTGATGAAAAGTAAGAATAAAGTTGGAGATAGAACAGAGCCTTGAGGAACCACAATTAACAGGAAAGGAGGAAGAGGTCGCTCCATCAACAAGTGCCGAAATGAAACGATCTAAAAGAAAACTAGCCATGAAAATACAAAGAGAAAGGAAATATAAAGGAAGGGAGCTTAGAGGGCAGTGACGCGATATGTCAGTTTATATATAAGCTTTCGATATATCAAGGGCCACCACACAAGGCCCTCCATAGTACACAAAGGTAGAAGGCCATAGATTACTGAAGTAGGAAAGAATATCAGAAATTGACTTCGAGTTTTGAAAGCCATACTGATAATCTGAAAGAAAGGAACGAGATTCCATATGATCCAGGAAATGAAAGTTAAGGGGAGTTTCAAAGATTTTAGACAGAATACAAGAAAGAACTGTTGGACGATAGTTAGAAGGATTAGAGAGACTATCCTTTTGCAAGATCGGCTGAACATATGAACGCTTTCAGCGTTGAGGAAAAGTATTAATTTGTATTAAGGGCTGAAGAGTAGAGTTGACGAGGACAGGCTCCAGCTCAAAGACACACTCTCAAAACACGAGGAGGAATGCCATCCGGGTCACTAGCCTTCCTGACGTTCATAGCACTCAGAATCCTATGCACTCGATCATGGGTAATGTCAGGTAGAGCTATGAGACACCTGAGGGGAGAGGGAGTAGGAAGGGTGGTGTTGCATTCGTCCAGGGTGGAATTAGATGGAAAAAGGTTAAAGAGATTACTTTTTCAGAAGGAGCGTTAGCCACAGAACCGTCCATCATTAACAAAAAAAGGAAACAAATATTTATTTACAAAAGTTAGTAGAGATATTTTTGGCAAGAGGCCAGAAATTTTTATCAGTAAGAGAACCAAGAAGATCAGCGCTCTTCCTTTAAGTGAAAGGACGCTTAGCCTGTCGAATAATACCCCAGCAACGATTTCTGGCAGAATGAAAATTAATATGAGTGATAGGAGAACGGGGGTTTTTGCACGCCAAATACACATTGTCTTGATTTTGAATGGCTCGAGAATAGGTACCATCGAACCATGATTTTTTTTTTTTTGGGGGGGGGAAATGATTTAGTTGAAGATAGAATGATCCTGCTTCTCCCTTTCGTGTTCATGGTCCTTACATTTTCAACAGAAACAGAGACGTCCTTCTTGTCAAAACAGGATTCATTCCAACAGTAGTTAGCAATAAAGGCGACACAATGCCCCCAACTAGCCCGATTAAAGTGTCATAAATTTCGTTTTGGGGATGGTGGAGCTGCTGGAGAGCAAGTGTTTTAATAAAGAACTACAAGAGTGTGGTCAGAGTTACTGGTAGGAGGGAATATGGTGTAATTATAACAAGAAGGAGTAGTAGTAAAAGATAAGTCAAGCTTATTTTAGAATTGGCTAGGGCGATCTGGAATATGTGTAGATTCCCTAATTAACTGTCCTAGATCGTTAACAATACAAAATGATTTAGCCTCTTTTCCACCTGTATCAGTATGAGAGAAGCCCAACCACTCAATGTGATGTACGTTGAAATCTCCTAAATAGAGAACTTCAGCATTTGAGTGTAAAGATGTAAATGTCTCATGAGAGATTACTGTAAGATATTCGAAATTTAAAAAGAACCAGAAAATCTGTTCCATTAGGGGAGCGGAAGCAGAAGCAGAAGCTGAAGCAGAAGCAGAAGCAGAAGCAGAAGCAGAAGCAGAAGCAGAAGCAGAAGCAGAAGCAGAAGCAGAAGCAAAAGATATTGATAGTAGCAGTAGGAAAAGTTTTTAAGCCAAAAAATCATCGAAACTATGAGATTCAAGATATTCGAGACATGTTACATGAGTCTTTATGTTTATGTAGCTCCAGACCCCTCCATTCAGACGGAATTGTAAAATAAGTTATAGTTAGAGATGTTTAAGTTACTAGAGAAGGAATCCGTGGCTAGATTGGTCTCAGAAAGAAGTAAGGTACTAGGATGAGGGATAAAAAGGTGATGTTTAGCAGATTAGAGATTAACAAGAAAGCCAAGGACATCATCAAAATTTATTGAAATCCCACCCCTATGCCAACCCTTCCCCCTGTGACCCCGACCCCGCGACCCCGAAATTCACAAAGTCACAAACTAGTTAATGATGAATAAGTTAAAACAAAAATCCCAGAAAAAGTAAAGTTACGTTTAATTAAACTCATTTTTTTTTAAAGAAAAGAGAAAAACTTTAAATTAATTTGATATATATATATATATATATATATATATATATATATATTATATTATATATTATATATATATTTATATATATATAATATATAGTATATATTGTAGCATATAAGTATATTATATATATATATATTATATGATGTAGTATATATATATATATATTATATAGTATATATAGGATATATATTATATTTATATATATATAGTATATATATATTATATTATATATATAGTATAGTATCATTCCTTTTATATTTCCTTTATTATTGCTTTTGTTTTACATAAATTATTGCCTTTATCATTATTAACTTTTTATTTTTTTAGTATTTTATTATTAATATTATTTTTTCTATTTATTAGTCTCATGAATTTTAATATTATGCTTGACAAATTAATTTATATCTTAAAATTTATTAAGAAAGTTTGGAAATTATTGAGTCCACTTTAGATATATATATATATATATATATATATATAGTTATGATATATATATATACTATTATATATATATAAGGGAGTATATGTAGTTTCTGGGTTATATAATATATATAATGTTGAAATATATAGAATATATATAGATATATTATATATATATATATATGTGTGGTGTAGTATTATATATATATATTACTATATAGTAGGGGGGTGATGTGGGGGGTATATAATATATATATAATATAGTATATTCAGTATACATATATATATATATAGTATATATTATATAGTATAAGAGGTCTATATATAATATAATATATATATATATATATACTATATTTATATATATATATTATAAATAACTCAACTAATATACACTACCCTATAATATAATACTATATATATATATATATATATATATATATATGAAATATGGAAAGAACCCTCATTTAAAATTGGATGCTTGTACAAGGGCAAAGGTAAATTATTTTGCTATTAATATTTAGATACGTAGACGAAGATAAAAATAATATTACTAAAACGCAAGCACTAACAGACATCAAATCAAAAGAATTTAGTGAATATATCCATCAATAAGGGCAAGTAATTAGTATATTTACGAATAAAGCATAAAATTTGATCGGTACTTTTGAAAATTAAATAAGACAATAAACTTGATCAATGTGGTACATATTTTGTTGAATGTCAAAACGAAGAAATGTTAGATTTTCAAAACGAACATGACAAAAGTATCAATAGATTATGTTCTGATGACGTTAATATTGCTAGCACGCATGAGGTGAGGAGTTCACACTTTACAATGCTCTTGCAGCATAATTTATAAACAAGGCGAAACAAATAACAAATGTAGCACGTGGCCCAATATTACTGGAAGTTTAAAAGTGTCAAGCTGAAAAAGTGACGTACGCCTGAGGTTTCTTTCAATAAGTTCAAATTAAAACCCCTCATAGAAATATTAAAATATCCTTTCATTGCAACAAAGAAAATTCAAGCAGAGGACTTAATTTCTGGAAATTCTTTTACAGAGAATGGAAATATCTAATTAATGTAATGGAAAATAAAGAAGAGATTTTAGCAAGTGACATAAAAATGGGGAAAAAAGGAATGTTAACTGAAAACAAAATTTGTTGATAAGCAGTTTAGAATCTTCCTCAGAAATGAAGATCTGATGTTAAAAGCTAGGAATGCTCTTTGTGAACTAGAACTAAAAATGATTAAAACTATCGAACAGGAATCGTTGTCAGAGTCAGTTAGTTCATCTGTTTCAGGAATTTTTTCTTGTTGTACCTTGTCAGGTCAAGGTGAAGAAGCCAATATTGATAGACAATGGGACTTATTGGAGCGCCCAGAAAACATATTAAAAACGACAATCAACCATTAAAAAAAGATCTTCTGTCCAAAAATATTTTGGGAAAATAAAATGTAGAATTCTATAAGGCAATAGATGTCATAACCAAAATCGACCGGAAATCAATGTTAACGGTTACGGAGATAACCCTTATTATTCTAAAATTTGCAAGATGCTGCTGACACAGTTACAATTTTACCTACCATACAAGTGTGTGCTGATCGCTTCTTTTCTGATTTAGATACGACAAAATTGAATCTAAGGGCATTGCTAAAAGAGGTTTTTCTTAACGTAGATTTATTTTTAAGAAACTAGTTTTGAATAAAATTTTATTACATATGTTCATATTATTCAAAGAAAAATATTTTTATGTCACCATACGCGCTCTTGTACATTTTGTCGATAACGTGTTATCAAATAGCTGATTTGAAGGCCTAATTTTGAGACATATCATGGAAAGAGAGCCATACAACATATATTCACCTTCAGTTAGTATGTTAATAGAAAAGAACTTAGAAGTTTATATTTAAAATATATGATATATAGTAATATATTATATATATGATATATATAGATATATATATTATATATACTGTTTTAAATTTAAGACTGTACAATCATATAGAAATTTGCATGTATTTGCTGTAAATTTGAAATCAAGGTTTCTTATCTGGCCTTTCTTTCAGAATATCTTCTTCGAGTTTCCAATTCATTTGAAAGTTTTATCTGTTTTACCTTTTTTTCTTTCAAACTTTTTTATTGGCAAAAGTTATTATTATGATTATTAGTATTATTATGATTAGTTATTATTTTGGTATTATTATTAATTAGTTATTATTATTATTATTATTATTATTATTATTTGTTTATATATTTATTTTCTATTTAAAGTAAGATATTTATTGAATCTTTTTAAATTTATGATTAATATTATTATGTATTATTATTATTGATTATTATTATTTTATTATTATTATTATTAGTATGTATGTTATTATTATTGTATTGATTAGTTGAGTTATTCTATAGTTAGTCTATTGATTAATTATTTACATTGTTTATATATATTAGTGTTTTCTGATTTAAGTAAGAGTATTGGTGAGCTGAAGTCCGTTTAGTTTAAAAGTTTAGGTTGAGGTGGCAAAATAGAAATCAATTGGTACTGTATTAATATAGGTTATTTTATTCATATCAAATATCCAATTTAACCTCTATTATTTCATATATACTATATATAATATATAGTATATAGATATATATATATATATAGTTATGATAATAGTATATATATATATATATTAGTTAGTTGGTCAAAAGATGGCGAATTAAATTAACCAGTTGGAGAAGCAAATAAAGTATGTAATTTTGTCTCGACTTTTGTATTTTTTTGTTTTATTGTTTTTATTAATTTTGTTAAAAATTAAATTTATTTTCATTGTTATGTGTCGAAGAGGAGACTAGAGTTGAGAGATTGGTATTTGTGTCTTAAGGTTTAAAAAAAAAAAAAAAAATGTATTCCCCTTGTTTATTTCTCCTTTTAAAATCTATTGTTCTTCTTTACATTAATATTTTGTTTGTTTCATAATTGAAAAGCTATTTAAATATTTTGCTGTTATTTGTTTAAATCCCGGTACTCATTTGATGCATGTTCATAATATATTTTTTAACATTTTTGCCTTTCATATTTTAATTTTTACGAAAGTAGAAAACTGATGGCGACTAGGAGAAAATTGTCTATTTTTTTTTTACAAGAATTGTTTTAAAAAAGCAAAGTTAAATAAATTACATTAAATATAAAGGTTATGTTAATTTGTGATTCCGGAGCCCTTCTCCAATTATACTGGTATATTGAAGATGAGCATAGCACATAACACTGGGTAATAGAAGAAAAGAATGTGATGATTTATTCTGCAATTTATATGAGTTCACTATAATCTCTTCGACATGATTTGTACCAACCGTGATTTTTTATACGAGTGAATTTTCTTATATGATTCTTGTTGCTTATGTGAGAACTCTTATTTTGGTGGAAACTTTAAAGACACCTGCAGGTTAGGATTTAGTGGTAACAGTAAAGGGTGAGTTAGAAGAGGAAACCGACAGTAATGACATTGTTTAGGGCAATTTATTTGTCAGAATGGATCATAATGGTCGAGTTGGAAGAAGTGCAACTGTTTTTATTTAAATGCTACGGATAAAATCTAAATTAAATACTGGAATCGTTTTTCCCTTTCCTACTGGATGTGTAATTTCAATTATTCTGAGGGATTTTTTTTAATTTGAATTCAAAAAGGATAACAAGAAGATACCTGTAGTCTGAAAAAACGGTAATTTCTTAACATCTTCTAAGGAAAGTAATAATTTTTTTGCGCCTGTTTTGGTTTCTTTACTTGTATGTAATTTTACTTTTATTTGTTCCCTTATTTTTTATTAAATTTTGTAATATAAAAGATTTATCTTCCTTGTTTCATGGCTGGTGATAATTGAATAAAAAATGGCGCTGCTTCACTAACTTCTTAATTAAAAAAAATAATAATAATGAGATAATGTCGCCCGGTTTATTTCTTAGTGTTTGTAAAGTTACTTTGTTCTTTATATATAGTATAATATATATATATACTTACTAGTTAATGGGTATATATACTATATATATATGTATATAAGTATGACTATATATGTATTATATATAATAGTAGTATATGTATATAGTAGATGATATAGGTATATATAGATAGTTAGTGATGGAGCATGAACATGCCGTCATCCGCATCCGCATCTTGCGGAAGCATCCGCACGGTAAATTGATCATCGCGCATGAGCTCGCATCTGGCCGCATCCTCACTTAATGGCACATCCGCATGCCGCAGTCGCCGATGCTCTCTTTTGCAAAAATGAGGATGTTGGGCGGATAGTTTTCTCACATTTGATTATATGCATATGAAAATAAATATTGTGTTATGTGCTGTTAATCTTGTGACGTTTGTATGGGAAATAATTGGTAATTTTTTGAATTTCGATTTCTTCTGTATATAGTTTATTACTGAAATGATATCGTATATGTGTATTATATATATATATATATATATTATATAGTATGACTATATATATATATATATATATAATATATAGTTGAGTGATTATATATATATATATGTATATTCTATCTTATATATGTAAGTATAATGGTATAATAAATGCTAATGATTTAATAGTCAATATGATAATAAATTGTATTATTAATAAAATTTGTACACAATCTATAATAATAAAAAGAGGATATTTCTTCTATATCCCCCATAAAATATATACGTATATAATATATATATATCATATTATATATATGGATAAGCTAGGAGCCGTGGTACGTGGTAGCAAGAATGAAGCGGGAGAGGTGAAGAGGAAGGGGCAAAGGAGGCGGTGGGCTTAGAAGCTAGCAAAGGAACTGATGGATGATATGAAGGAAAAAGAAGGAAGATTTTTAGATTGGCAAGAACGGATCAAGAGGAACTAATACTGTAGAATGAAATCCAACACCTCCATAGTCGAAACAGCTTGGTAAGCCCGGGGCGGGAAAAAAACAAAAACGATTGGGATTGATGTACTTTGAGGAGGTTGTGTGTGAGTGTGGAAAGCGGCAGTTGGATAGAGCGAAGGGGAGGAGAGAGGAGGGGAGGGAGGAGAGGAAGGAGGTATATACGGGAGGAATATTTGAGGAGGGGTTAAGGAAAATGAAGAGCGGGATAAAGCCTGGTGCAGGATTGGGATAAATATTAGTTGCGCTGAGGTGAAGGGAGGGAGAGGGGCCTGAAGCCTTGATGATGCAGATTTCTGAACAGGGTGTGTGGGTGAGAGAGTCGAGAGTGCCGAAAGGTTCGGGGAAGGTCATTAATAGGTGTCCAAGTTTTAGAAAGGTAAGGGGGCGCAGGAAAATTTGGGTAAGAAGTTATAGAGGGAATCTGCACTGAATTGGTATGCACATGGTGAAGTTCATATGAAACGGTAAGTGTTAGAGAAGGAAAAATTAAGATCAAAAAGATAGGAGCCAAGATTCGGGTGAGAGAGGCAGTATGGGTACAGAGTGTGGTGAGAGAGTACTATTAGGATTTAATGTTGCCATTAAGAATGAATACAGGGGAAGAAGACATGGCTGTAATACAATAGCAGAGGCATAGTTCGCCTTGTCATCATGAAGGGTAGTGATAGCTGGTCTCCAATACTGGTTTGTAATAGGCGTAGTGTTGGACACAGTCATAAGAGGTGTTAAGAGGTTTAGGAAGAGAGTTGAACGGAGACATCATAGTGTCAATAGCTGGCAGATATGTGGCGTGTTGCGAGTGGCAGATGGTAAGAGGTTGACGCAAATGGTGGCTCGTGTTTCGAGAAAGAGGTTGAGAGAAAGCAGCGGATTTTGAATATGAATATGGAGAAAAACAGAAATGAATGGGTAAGTAAGGCAGGGGGAGAGGAGGGAGTGATATTGGAGGTAGACAGGTAGGTAAGGGAGATTAGAAAATGTGGGATAGATAGTAACATATCGTAGGAAGCACTTGGAAGAGAGGGGGTGTTGGCATAAGGGAATTACCGAGTAGGATGGTTGAGCAGGTATGCGCAGGACTGGTATAGCAAGTGTACCGCCATCTTGAAGATAAATATATGAACAAAGAGGTGAAGATAGCATATACGAGGGCAAGTGTTGACGCCGATTATGTTGTTGTAATGGGTGCGGAGACAACTGGAGCAGAACATGGAAGAGAGGAAAGTAGATTCAGCAGCGCGGAGATAAATGTGTTGAGCGGACAGTGAGTAGAAGGACGAGAAGAGACAGAGTGAAGAAAACGAGACAGTGAAGGATAGACGGGGTGTGAAACCCATGGAATGAATCAAAGTGGACGCCCGCCCAGACTGAGATGGTGGGGGACACCTGAGAGGATGAAGGGAGAGAGGTTGCCAGCGAGGAGGTGGAGGTTAGGTGGAGACAGCGAGGAGTTAGACCGAGGGGAAGACCGCGGAAGAGGTGGAGAACACAGTAGAGGATTATTCCATGTCAGGAAAACACAGAGTGCTGCAATGGATGAGGCTGATGGGCCGGATGGAGTCCGTGATGGTAGAACAATGATGAAAGCGGAGGTTGGCCCCACTGACCAGGCTCGTAAGCCCGACTGGGAGAGAAACCAGATTTATATTATAATATATATATAATTTTATATATATGATAATATATGAGTATATATATAGTATATATATATTAATATATATATCATATATATGTGTCATATCATGCATCGTCCCATCACTAATATACTATATATAATATAGTATATACTATATATATATATATAGTATATATTACTAATATATAATATATTATATAATATCATATATATATATATATAATATATATTATGCGTATATTATATATATATATTTTAGATTGAAAATTCAAGGAGTAAACATCCGCATCCGCATCCGCATCCATCCCTCATCTACTTAAGATCCGGCAATTCCCGCTCGCATGACCGCACATCCTCATATCTTTAAGATCCGCTGCCGACATCCGCATCCGCAACACGTCAATTTGTGAAATCCGGGTCCATTCACTAATATAGTAAGTATATATATTATATATTATATATATGATATAGTATATAGTATATATATATATAATATTATATAGTATATATATATTATATATATATATGTATATATATATAATATATATATATTAATATTATATATAGTATATATTATATATTATATATATATTATAATATATATATCAAGCTGGCGTAGGGATAGGCAGGGTAGGCAGTGCCTATCTTATATTAAGAACAAAGTAATTTAAAAGAAAAAAAGGAACAACGAATTAAAAGATGTTATATAATAAGAAACCAAAAGAGAAAAATTTAAACTACAAATCGTAACAAGAATATAAAACAAAAGTGAGCTTATTTTCTTTGGGCCTGCCTATCTAAACTGCATAACTTGCCTACCGTATGGTACGGTCAGCTGGAAATAAGTGATCGGGGCTTCCGGAGTCGGTAGTCGTGGAGTCGAGTGTGAGTCGTGCAATTTTCCAGGAGTGCGGAGTCGGAAGTCGAAAATTTTCAAAGAAAGAGTCGAGAGTCGGGAGTCGGAGTGCGAGTCAAGAAATTCCTGTGAAGTCGGGGTCGGGAGTCGGGAGTCGGGAGTCGAGGTCGGAAAATTTATAAATTATTATTATTATTATTAGTTATAGAACGCCTCTCGTGGCGGGCAGGAGGTTGATCACGCCTCTCCATAGAGAGGAACGCTGGGTTCGAAATCCTGCCGCGTGCAGTTGGGTTGTATTACCTGGGGGCCAAGAATTAAACTTGACTGCAGAACAACGCTTGGTGGCGCTGGGTTTGGGATAGGCCGGGGCTTAAAGTTCGATTGTCCTGTGGTCCCCGTGTTACCCCGCCGCTCTGCATAGGGGATAAAGCAACGTTAAAAGGTATTTTTTTTTTGTTTTTATGATTATTATTAAATTATTATGTATTATTATTATGTTATTCATTATTAATTATAATTTTATTATTTAATATTTATTAGTTATTATTATTAATTAATTTATTAGTTATTATTTATTGAATTGGTAGCTGTAAACAAACATGTTCATAGAAAAGGGAAGTTTTCATTTTGTTTTCTTTCAAATTTTTGCCATATATATATATATATGATTAGTATATATATTATATATATATATAATATAGTATATATATATATATATATATATATATATATATATATATATATATATATATATAATATGATATTTATTATATATATATATATATATATATATTATATATAGTATATATATATATATATATATATAGTATTATATATATATAATATACAGTGGTTTTCAAACTGTGTTTCGTCTCGAAATACCAGGAAGAAGATTATTCGCGGCACCGCATATAGTATATAATATATATAGTATATATATTATTATATAGTACTATAGATATATATATTATATAGTATATATATATATATATATATATGATTTGTTCTCTAGAGATAAGGCTAAGAAAAAAAAAATACCACTAGATGTGATAATTTATCAATTTTTTCTGAGGAATAATTTCCTTGAACTGAGAAGACATTTCAGTTAGAGCGCGGCACCCGCAAAAATAACTCGCGGCACCCCAGGGTGCCGGGGCACACAGTTGTTTGAAACACTGATATAGTATATATATATACGGTAATATCAATATATATAGTATATTATATATATATATATAGTATATATAGTATATATATATATATAATAATATTATATATATATATATTATATATATAATATATATTATATAATATATATGATACTATGATATATATAGTATATATATATATATTATAGTAGTATATATAGTATTTATATAATTATATATTATGTATATAGGATATTATATATTTATATATTTATATATATATATATATATTGTGTGATATCGTATATATATATATAGTATATATTATTTATATTATAGTATATATATATGTATATTTATATATCTTATAGCTTTATTTTCTATATAGTATATATATATATCTAATATATAGTATTATATATTATATACCTATATATATATATAATTATATATATATATGGGTATATATATATATTATATATATATGATATATATACACTATATATATATATATTAGTTATCATCTGGCCTTTTTTCCCCAAGACTGGGTGTAATGTGCGTGACATGCATCGGAGAAAGAAAAGTAGTAGAATGAATATGACACAGAGTTGAAAGACCAAGGTCTCAGCTTACGCGCCCCTCTATGCTATACGTGGAACTCGTTCGCGTCAGAAAATCACCCTAGAGGCTCACTCGGGACGGCGCGACGGCAGACCCTCACTATGACAAATCGTCGAGTGTAGGGTTCATCCCTTGGCCCAGGTGGGCCACCCAACCATACCCACTCACAAACCCCGGAGCGAGGCCATTTCTCCTAATCATGCACTTTCTTCATCGCCTCTGCCGAACCTCGACATTTCTCTCGCGCTGCCGACATTGCTTTTACTGAGCTCAATCACACTTTCCCTTCTTCGGTTCCCAGTGGGTCGATTCCGCGAAGCCTCACACATATACTACGTTAACGCAAGCCGACTATCATTGCATGTTTCATG
>JABUQX010048702.1:25000-31012 GCA_015478945.1 Trachelipus rathkii | reverse complement strand
GAGAAGGAGAGAGAGAGGAGGAGGAGGAGAGGAGAGAGAGAGAGGGAGAGGGACGAGAGGAGGAGACGAGAGGGAGGAGGGGAGGGAGAGAGGAGAAAAGGAGAGGAGGAGAGAGAGAAGAGAAGGAGGGAGATAGAGAGAGAGAGAGGAGAGAGAGAGAGAGATTCAGAGAGAGAGGAGGGAGAGAGGAGAGAGAAAGAGAGAGTAGAAGAGAGGAGAGGAGAAGAGAGAGAGAGAGGAGCGAGAGAGAGAGGAGAGAGAGAGAAAAGGAGAGAGAGATGAGGGAGAGATAAAGCTTGATGAGGATAGAGAGAGAGATAGAGGATATAGAGAGAGGAGGAGGATGAGGAAGAGAGAGAGAGAGAGAGGAGAGAAGTAGAGAGAGAGAAGAGGAGAGAGAGGAGAGGAAGGGGGGGGAGAGGGGGAGAAGGAAGGGGGAGAGAGAAGAGAGAGAGAGAGAGAGAGAGAGAGAGAGAGAGAGAGAGAGAGAGAGAGAGAGAGAGAGAGAGAGAGAGAGAGAGAGAGAGAGAGAGAGAGAGAGAGAGAGGAGTATCAGTAAGAGAGAGAAGAGAGAGAGACGAGAGAGGGAGGAGAGAGAAGAGAAGAAAGAAGAGCGAGAGAGAGAGAGAGAGAGGAGAAGAGAGAGAGATAATGGCTGACCTACTGCAGTAAAATCACCTAGCTTGACCTCTCTCCAAACTGCTATTGTTGAGGCGCACGACCCTAGTGGTTAGATATAGTAAATACCGGTCTATGCAACCTCTATTTACTATATTGTTGCTTTTAAAAGTATATTTTAAAAGTTCCTAATTCTAACGATTTTTTGGGGCTCTGTTCTGTCTGCGCTATTATTACGCCAGCTTGGCTCTCACCTGAAACTGCTATGTGGGGCGCACGCCCGCTAGTTGTGATGTTGCGAGAATAACGAGCCTATATAGCAAACAGAGCTGTTATTTCGCCACATTGGTATACGTGAAAGTACAATGCAATTTCTTAGAGTCTTCCACTAGTTTTCTCCGTTAATCTAGCCTCTAACCCCTAAGTTTTGGCTAATTGCTTGAACCGCTACTTAAGGTTACGCGAATTTGCTGTACAACTGGCATGCATGGAACACTCCCTACTTTAATTTTTATTAGTTGTGGTAAGACCTTCTTAAGGTGCTAACTTCGCAGCCGATTTGACTGCATACTCTCTGCGAAAACTATTACGGGCCTCGCCTAGCCTAACGTACAGTCTTAGGTCGGCTTTCATCGCTTTATTTTGTGTGCAAAATAATACAGAGACTTAATACGTATTTAAATTCTACTCTTGCATTATTCCATTACTCTCTGGTTTGGTTCAGTAATTTTGTTTGGTCAAGTGAGATCGTTAGCTAGCAGTTCACTGGTTAAATTGCTTAGTTTTTTAATGGCGTGTTTCGATTTACCGCAGTGCAGATGTTCGACGATATCTTCAAAAGAGGCTAAAATGGCTAGCGTGTGTGGCGGAGGGGCTATTTCGGGGAGAATAATCGGAAATGCCTGTAGTTGAGTTTTAGGGCGTTAATCTCTTAATTTTTTAGGTTCTGGCGATGATGATGTTATTACTAGAGTGGGATCCACACTATAATATATATATAGTATATATTATAGTAGTATAGATATATATATAAGTGATATAATATGGTATATGAGATATATATATAGTATATTATATTATATATATATATTATTAATATATATGATATATATATATATACCGGTATATATATATATCATATAGTATATATCATAGATATAGTAATATATATATATGTATAATAGTAGATATATAGATATATAGTATAATATGACTATAATATATATATATAGTATGATAGTATAGTATATATATATAGTATTATAAGAATAATAAATAGTAGTAGTACTATATATATAGTATATATATAGGTATATAGATATCATATATATATATATAGTATAGTATATATATATAAATATATATTAATATATAAATATATATAGTATAAGTATAGTAATATATATATAAGTATAGTATATATATATAGTATAATATAATATATAGTAAGTCATATATATATATATAGTATAATATATTAGTATTATATGATATATTATAGTATATAAATATTTATTATATATGGATAAATATATATAGTAATATAGTATATAGTATAGTATATAGTATATATATGAGTATATAGTATATATATATACATAGTTAATATATGATATATGTATATATGATATTATATATTAGTATATGTATTATAAGTATAGATATTATATAGTTTATATATTTGTATAATATAATTAATAGATATATATTATAGGTATAGTATATTAGTAGTATATAAATATAGTATATAATAATATAGATAGGCCAATAGTAATATATATATTATATATATGGGGGTATAGTAGGTTATATATACATGAATACTATATATATATATATAATATATATAGTATATATGGAACAAAAAAAATTCTTCGCATACTATTAACACAATGTTTTGTTTAAATCTGCAATTCGAATAATTATGAAAAATATGAAATGGAAATGCAAACACGCTATTTTGTGTTATATAAAAGGTAGTTGGAAAAAGATAAAGGGAGTGTATTAAAATTTAAAAACTTAATAAAATAATTACTTGGAAAAAATCCTTAAAAATGATAGATTTTTCCATTAAAGAATCATATAGTTTCAAACTGGAAAAAAGATTATTATCTGCAGAAAATAAATTTATTATTAACTGATATTTTGGATGTTTTATATATATATATTATTTAGAGACTTTTTTTTATTTTTTTCGATATTAGCGACATCAAGAGTTGTAGTTTAGTGTTAAACAGAAAAAAGGTAGTTTAGAGCAACAACAACAATAAAGTTAATTTAATTATTATCTTCATTCGTAAGCAAGTTCTCATTTGAAGATAAAAATGTCTACAAGCTTATCGATGGTGTAACGGTTAGAATGTTGGCGAGCCATTCGTAATAGCCCATTTTTAGATGGGTTTTGAGACTTGAAATAACTTTCATTTATATTGCTATTATATTACTCCAACAGACGGTCACAAAAAATGATAATGTTATAACGTCTATTTTGGGGTTGAATAGCTGTGGAGGAATCGATGGATGCCATCAAGATATGGATCGCCCGGATTCACGTTTTCGAGCCAAGCCTCTGATTACAACGTTTTCAGAAAACTCAGGAAAATGGACCAGTGTTGACGCGAAGAGCAGGTCTTGTCAAGTAGTCAACCCTCCAACGGGTCTTCCCGGAATTGAAAAGCGGCTGCGCGGCCTTGGAAAACCCGCTGAATTGACGCCTCAAGCGTTCAGAAAGCGCTGAGAACACTATAAAGCTCCAAAAAGCATCAAAATGTGACGGAAAACATTCGTCTAGTGCCCATATGCTTGTTTGTTGCTCTTTTCATGGGGATATTTACAACGTATCTATGATAGGTATAATATATATATATATTATAGCTGATAAGTATATATATATAGTATGTATTATATATTATATATATATATATAATATATATGATGATATAGTAGTTATATATATAATATAAGGTATATATGATAGTATAGTATATATATATATATATATAAGTATAGTATATTATATAAGTAAAACTAAAGCCAGAATGAAATGTAACATTTTAATACACAACGTATTTTCAACTCAACAGCCATCATTAGGTGCGTGATTAAAATGAATAAGGTGAACATAAATAAAAAATTGATAGAAAGAACAAATCCAATAAACATTAAAATTAACATAGTATATAAATAAAAGAAAAATAATAAATAATTAGAAATGAAGATAAAACTAAAACAGAAATAAAATGTAAAAATCGAGAATATAAAAAAAATAGATAAAGATTACTTAATAAATTAAGAGAACCGCAGAAAACATAAAAATAATAAAAATTTAAAAAAAGGAATTACATAAATATATTATATATAATCAACTGTTTTAACCTTGGAGAGGAATCCTTTGCACATATGGAGATTATATAGAAGAGACCAAATCTACTATCGATGTTAACTTTCAGGGAGGCGGAAGCCTGTAGAGAAATTCAGGGAGAGTTGTATGATTCTAACGTTCATATTGATGCTGGACTAATGAGAAACATACAATTTCGATGTCTGAATATAATTTTATTAACGATTTGTCTGTGATTATTAATGTGCATAGATAGTCCAACGTTGTTCGAAGAAGTGAATGATGAGGACAAAAAGGAGATCTAAAATATTGGTAACTGATTGGGAACAACCGCACAGAGTTGCGATGACCCCTCTGCGGGAATACTTTTGTGGTGTTGAGGGGATGCATGGTACCGTGAGACTAAATTAGGTCTTTAGATCACCGTGACTAATGCCCTATTGCAAAGAATCTAGGTAGGTTGAGCCCATGTCGAGCCATCAACTACAGCGCGAGGAAGTTATATAGTAAGTATATAGTATATAGTATATAATAAGTAGTATATATATTATATATAAATATTATATATATATATATTATAGTATAGTATATAATATAGATATAATAAGATATTTATATTATATATAATATAAATACGGTAATTATAATATATGATATATTATATAGTATATATGATATATAGTATATATATAATATATATATATAATATATATATATAATATATATATGTATATTATATGATAAGTATAATATAATATACTATATCTATATATAGGATATATAATATATAGTACATATATAGTACGAACACCAGACCTGTGCCATTTTCAGGCAGGAGATCTTGTGCGTAAACTAGAAAGAAGAGGGTTTTGGAAGTTAGTTGCCAAAGGGAAAAAAGAACTGGAGAAAACTATAAGCATGAGGCAACTCCTCGACAAAAGCTCCCTCCCTGATGATGACTACTAGTGAGTAGAAACTGTGTAAGTTAAAAAATGCATAAATTTCTTCATAGCTTGGGTTTGTTTGTCTTTAGGAACAGGATTCAACACAGAACCACAATTACATGCTGAACATATACGTCATTATATATATGTATATTATATATGTATATATATATGATATATATATATTATAATATATATATTATATATAATATATATAGTATATATATATATATAGTATATAGTAATATATAGTATAGTATAGATACAGGGCGTACATTCCGAGGAGGTCTCTGAATTAGGTCACCAACTTATAGATAAGGTAAATTTTGATTCTAATACATGAGCCGGGAATATTCCCGTTTATTGAAAATATGCAATGCACTTTGTTTCCGCAATGCATTTTTTCCTTACTATAGTTACCGTAAGTTTATAAACAAAGTTTTTATGTAAATAAAATTGAATTAAATTAAATTGAATTTACAATTGCTCGATTATTAGATTAAAAGTTTTTGTTACTTAATTTCTTTTCTTGAAGCCGTTTTATTTTTGTTTATATATCGAGGAATTAGTGCTGGAACAATCCCTAATCATGTTTTTGAAGTCCTATCACCAATATTTCTATAGGCTTATTTAAGATAGGCCTAACTATACTTTACCAAAATATTATCTAACTTGACTTTAAATTTGCAGTTTTGAATGTCAATGAATAAAATGTTTAGTCAGAAAATTATCGACGTTTTAAGCAATTCCTTTTTTAACTTTTTGCTTGTCAGTCCACGTATTATCTTTTTGTTGCACGGAGAAAAGATATTAACCATCGATCGTGTTTAATTTTGGCGTCTTTTTTTTCTTTTAATATTAAATAGGTGATATATATATATATATATATATATATATATATATATATATATATATATATATATATATATATATATATATATATATATATATATATATATATATATATATATATATAGCTAGGGGAAGGGGAGTCTCGCTGTTAGAAGTACTAGAACGCCAGGCGATAAGATGTTTTTCAAGCTTGTATTTTAATTAATTTAATAATCAATTATTTTATTTAATACCAATAAAATATTTTTTTATTTTCCG
>JABUQX010048702.1:20000-22500 GCA_015478945.1 Trachelipus rathkii | reverse complement strand
AAGATTCACCAATAAGACATTTGACAATCATTGAGCAGTGGACATTAAACAATGTCTGATCCCAAAATAATTTTTAGTTTCTAAATTTTATGCCTATTTATTAATTTATTTGTAGAATAACGCTGAAATATTATCACAAAAAAACAAAACAAAAAAAAACGAGTTTTTTTGGTCCAACTCTGGATTTTTTCCAACTCTTAATAAGGTGGAGTAGGAATAACTCTTAAATCTTATAAGGTGGAATTAGAGGTAAAAGATGTTAGTGAAGAACTCAGCTGTGGTAAAAGAACTGCTACCGTCGGAAAAAGAGGATGATGGATGCAAAGTTGGAGTTTGACAGACACTTTAAACACACAAAAAGAATGGTTATAAACAGCATAACTCAGTGGTTTATCTCGCATTTATGAGAAAAGCTTTTTAGTGCCAGCAAATAGATTTTGTACAACCGTGATAGAATACATGTTGCGTGATTTTCTAGAAGTGGTCTACCTAAAGTGATACGCGTACCCCGGGAATTCAGCGATACCAAAATGCCATAGTAGGTTCACTGATCACCCGTTAGTTACCGATCGCAATGTTTTAGAAAAAGAGGTTTTCTCAATAAACGCCGTGTCTTTTATTAGAAAACATTATAGATATATATTGTTATAAAAAGTACATTGTTTATTATTGTTATTATGTAATAGTTATGATTATGAAAAAAAAAGGTACAACTTATAATTATTTTCGTCTTAGGGGTACGCGATCAGAAAAGTTTGGAGAACTCCTGTTCTAAAGTTTGAAGACTACTGTAGTTCCCGAAGGTGAAATTCCCGAAGGCAGCGCCCCTACAGTGAATAAATACCACGAGAAATTTCAGAGAAAACGAGGCTTATTATTTAATACTAGTTGAAGAAGGGAAGAATATGGAATGTAGCAATGTACAGTACGCTCCCATGCCAGGGAAAATTACCACGGTTTTACTATTCTGCACTCCCTGGAGGACCCCCTCCTATACTGGAGCAGTAATTATTCCGAAGTAAATCAAAGAATGTCTGAAACGTTTGCTTGCCGTTGGTCGGTTCTTCCACGAAAGGTTTGAAAAGATAAGGGAAGATAAATAGATAAGGTGATCGTAGGAACCAAGAGGTGGAAATTTTTTTTGGTAGTGTAAAAAGAAGGATTATAAGTTAAGAAAATGTTTAAAATTGTAGGATTTATCTCCCATGACAATCATTTTGATTTTATATTACAGACTTTACTATGTTCACTCATGACAATTTATGATAACGACATGGATTTGCTGTGGGTAAATGAAATAGGAAAAAATTAACAGATTTTAATTTTCTAAATTCTTGGGGTTTCTCTGAATTAGTTTATTATTTTTTGTGAATCATCGTTATAATAGATAGTTGCTAGAAAATTTTGGATTCTGGCAACCTTTTCACTGTTTATTCTACTGGTTTAATTAAATCATTTTTCTAACATCATAAGGAGAAGTATTAAAAATTAGTTTTAAATTAATGAAGTAGGTCTATTAAATAAAATATAATTTTTTTTTTTTCAGCTTAATGCCACTATTATTAAATCTTAAATAATAAAAAAAATTACAAATTTGAATATGATACACAAGATAATTTTGCACCAAATTGAATGAAAATGCGTTAAAAAATTCAGAGACCTATCAATTATTTTTTTATTTAATATTCTAACTTGGAAATTCATGCGATTTCGATACACCGGTTCCGAAAAGGCTTAGCAAACCGATTCCGATTCTCAAAAATTTACCGATTCAACGATTTTTGTTTCCCACAGTTCCACAGCTTCAGTTTTTAAAAAAAGAAATATTTTTTTTTGTATTTTATTAAAAGGCTTTGCACCACATGGGCATTGCCCTATTCAATAAGGAGAAAAAAAAGTCTGAGAAATTACTTCCTAGGACTCGCATGATAAATCGAACCATGAACTTTCGCCCCGCCAATCTATCATCGCTTTACTGTTAGTCACAAAAAAAGAAAAAAGAAAATAAAGAAATAAAAAAAAGCCATTTTGCATAATCGTACATAAACTAATTTATTTAAAAAATTTTTTTTTTAAAATCAGTTCTCTCTTTCGAGTTAAGTGCCGTACCTTCTACCACAGCTGCTGTGAATTAATAAATTATTTTTGCATAAATATATACTCGAAGTATATATATATATATATATATATATATATATATTATATATATATATATATATATATATATATATATATATATATTATATATATATATATATATATATATATATATATATATATATATATATATATAAGATAAACATAATATATGTATATATATACATATAAATTTTAATATATATAGATAAATATATATATATGTACAAATATAGTTATATATATATATATTACATAAATATATACTCGATATATATATATATATATTATATTTCATTTAATTTTTTATCTTTCAAGTGTTTTTTTAGTAGTTTTTCATTGCTTATTAAAAGATCTATCTTCC
>JABUQX010048702.1:7500-15000 GCA_015478945.1 Trachelipus rathkii | reverse complement strand
CTTATATTCGCTTCCGGATTTTTTTCAGACTTTTTTTTTCCTTTGCTTGTGGGAGAAATTCTAATTCTTCCGCGCCATTTTCCTTTCCAGTTAATTTTGTACATATTGTACGTATATATATATATATATATATATATATATATATATATATTATTATAGAGATGGATATATACATATTATTATTATATATATATATATATATATATATATATATATACATATTATTATATATATTATGAGTTGAGTTATAAAGATATATTATTATATATATATATATATATTATTATTATTATTATTTTTATATTTTTATATTTATTCTTCGTTATTTTTCTTTTCTATTTTTATTTCTTCTATAATTATATATATATATATATATATATATATATATATATATATACAGAGGTGGGCACCGTTAATGAGAAAGTTAACGCCGTTAATCCTTAATCGTTAACAAAAAAATTAACGGCGTTAATCATTAAAGCGTTTATCGGTAAAGAATGTAACGGAAGTTAACGTTAATCGTTAACCGTCTTCAAAATATGTAGGAATAGTAATAATAATTGTTAATTTTCTTTTATTATGATTGCAGATATTCAAATTATTTTAATGAAAAAATTATATATATATATATATATATATATATATATATATATATATATATATATATATATATATATATATATATATATATATATATATATATATATATATATATATATATATATATATATATATATATATATATATAATATATATATATATATATATATATATATATATATATATAAAATAGGTAATAATAATAATAATAATAATAATAATAATAATAATAATAATAATAATAATAATAATAATAATAATAATAATAATATAATAATAATAATAATAATAATAACAATATTAATAATGATATTAAGCTTATCAGACTAAAATAATTATTTATATATATATATATATATATATATATATATATATATATATATATATATATATATATATATATATATATATATATATATATATATATATATATATATATATATATATATATATATATATAAAAAAAATAAAAAAAATAATAATAATAATAAAAATAATAATAATAATAATAATAATAATAATAATAATAATAATAATAATAATAATAATAATAATAATATCCCTAACAATATTAATAATGATATTAAGCTTATCAGACTTAAATAATTTTGGCTTTGACCTAGCAGATACTTTTGCCGCTTGCCAAAGAATACTTCCAAAGCGTAAATACCTTAATTAATACTTAATAGTATATTATTGTAAAAAAGCAATAGATGTAAATAACTACAATTTTAAAGTTGAAGATAAACTTTTGTTTTCAATGAGCCCATTTCCTCTAAATGGATATACTGACTGAAATGATTTTGACTGTAACAATTGTATGCTGACGTTAAACAGCTGAGTGCTTTAGGTCAGATTTATTGCTCGTTATTTTAATTCCAAACCCATGTTTCACATCTCCCGAGTCCTTCCCAAAACCATTTTTGAAGTGATTTTCAAACTTGAAATATCCGAAGATGTCGGATCATTTCCTGTTCGAAACATTTTGCTGAGCTTTTAACTGAGCGAGCTAGCACGGTCGATTATCAAACCTGCCATTTTTGCAGGCGAAATGATAATTTGGATATTTCCTTTAGCTTAGTCACCTGCATGAAATTTTCATTACATTTTTGTAGTTTGAAGATGCACACTTTTACTTTGATACCCTTAGAGAGCGCAGTAGCCTTTGGATTTTCTTCGAACAAATTTTCAAAAAAAAATTGTTGGAAATTTTTAAAAAAATTTCTTTTGAGTATAGAAAAAATTATTTAAGTTAAAAAGGTGTATCTCGCCCGATTATACAAGCCCTGAAAATTTGATGTTGATCGGATAAGTAGAAAATAAATGTCAATATTTCACTTTTTCAAAAATTCAAACGCTTGAAAAAGTGAAATATTGATTTTTTTTCTACTTATCCGATCAACATCAAATTTTCAGTGTTTGTATAATCGGGCGAGATACACCTTTTTTACTTAGATTTTTTGGGAAATTTGTTCCAAGAACAAATCCAAAACTACTGCATATACAAAGAAATTATCTAAGTAAAAAATGTGCATCTCTTCCGACTACAAATGTCCTGAAAATTTCATGCAGATCGGATAAACTGAAAAGAAAATATCCCAATTTTTCAATTTGAAAACCCAAAAATAGTAGGTTTTGAAAATCGACCAATGCTCAAATATGGGGTCAAATATCAAAATTCTGTTCCTACACTTTTTAGATAATAGTCCAATCTTTGTATATTTCAAGTTTGAAGTCATTTCCAAAAATAGTTTAGGAGGAGTTTCGACAAATGTCAAAAACATAGGTTTTGAAAAATTGAAAATACCAAAGCAATGACTACAGACACAGAAAAACACTCGAAAACGACGTTTTAGACGTCAGAAAAGTTACAGTTTGGTGTTTATAGGGTCAAAATCGGCTGAAAACTCCGAATTTTATGTCCATTTTTAGGGGGGTGAAAATTGGGCTTAGCCTGAAGCAAAAATTGGCGCCACCCCTAATACAAATATGTATATATATATATATATATATATATATATATATATATATATATATATATATATATATATATATATATATATATATATAATATATATATATATATATATATATATATATATATATATATATATATATATATATATATATATATATATATATATGATATATATATATATATATATGTATATATATATATAGGCTATGAAAAACGTTTTTTTTTAATTTGTTTTTTTTTTAAAAAAACGTTTTTTTTTTAAAACAAAATGTTTTTTTTTGTTTTTTTTTAAAATTACCTCTTTTTATGTATATTAAAGATGTTTTAAATTATACAGTAGTACCAATACCCCTTCTAGGCCTAAATATTGACTATTAATAAGGATTTTATATATATATATATATATATATATATATATATATATATATATATATATATATATATATATATATATATTATATATATATATATATATATATATATATATATATATATATATATATATATATATATATATATATATATATATATATATGATCAAAAAAGGATGGTATAACAGGTGGTTTTGGGGTGTCAGGAGAAAATGAGAATGGTAGGAAGGTGATTGATTTCTGTGAGGAGAGAGGTATGTGTGTAAGTAATACTTTCTTTAAACACAAGAGTATCCATAAGTATACTAGAGTTGGTGTAGGTAGAGATGGTATCGAAGTGAAAAGTATGATTGATTTTGTGTTGGTGAAGAAGGAGATGTTGAAGTATGTATCTGATGTTAAATCAGTGAGGGGTTTAGGAATGGGATTATCGGATCATTATGTTGTTCTATGTAAAATTAAGTTAGTGGGGACTTGGATGGAGAGGAAGGTGATACGGAAGGAAGTGGGTAAAATTAAGAGTGAGAAGTTTAGTGAACAAGGTAATAAGGATAAGTATGTAAGAACGCTTGAATGTGAACAAGTTGAAACTGAATAAATCTGGAAGCAAATGAAGGAAGCAATTGTTAGCAGTGCAAAAGAAGTATGTGGGTGTGCTAAAGTAGGAAGTAAGAATGATAACAGTGAGTGGTGGAATGAAGAGGTGATGCTAGCGGTTAAAAGTAAAAAAGAAGCGTGGTTGAATGTACTAAAAGCAAATGATGAAGTTTCAAAAGAAAGATGCTTGGAATTATATAAGGAGGAAAAAGGAATGCTAAAAGATGCATACGTAAGAGAAAAGAAGAGGTAAATGAACAGTTTGGAAGGAGGATGAATGGGGACATACAAGGGAATAGGAAGCTCTTCTGGAAGGAAGCGCAAAAGGTTAAGAATTAGAATAAGGGGAACCTGCTTAGAATAATGAATAGGGATGGTGTTTTTGTAATTGATGAAATGGATGTGAGTGGAGTGTGGAAAGAACACTTTGAAAATCTGGATAATATTGGCAGTAATGATGAGGTGATAATGACTGTGTGTGGGTTTGATGGTACAAGAAGGAATAGGTATTTTGGGGATAAGGTTATTAGCAAAGAGGAGGAAATGGGTAGAGTGAGAAAGTTGAAGAATGGTAAATCTGCAGGTATAGATGAAATTACTGGTGAAATGATCAAGAACGGAGGCAAGATGGTGATTGATTGGATCTTGAAGTTGTGTAATAAAGCGTTTATGGAGGGTATAGTTTCGAGGGATTGGAGGAGAGCAGTAATAGTACCTTTATATAAGGGTAAGGGAGATAAAAGGAACTGTAGAAATTATAGGGTATTTAGTTTATTGAGTGTTGTAGGGAAGATATATGCTGGTGTTTTGGTCGAAAGAGTGTGCCGAGTGACTGAAAGACTGATTGGTGAAGAACAAGGTGCGTTTAGGAGTAGTAGAGGATGTGTGGATCAAATCTTTACATTGAAGCAAATGATAGAGAAAATTAGAGAGAGAGGAAGAATAAATTGTATTTAGGTTTTATGGATTTGCAACAGGGGTATGATAGGGTTAATAGGGAAGGTCTATGGCAGGTGTTAGTGATATATAGTGTTAGTGATAGGCTTCTGAATGAAATCAAAGTATGTATGATGATAGTGAGGTGTGTGTAAGAATAAATGGTGTCAAAAGTGATTGGTTTAGTATTAATAGCGGAGTGAGGCAGGGTTGTGTTATGTCTCCTTGGTTATTCAATTTGTATATGGATGGGGTTATGAAAGAATTGAAGGTGGGCGTGACAGGAAATGGTGTTAGAATGATGGAGATGAGTGGAGGGTGCCCTACCTATTATATGCGGATGATTTGGTTTTGTGTGGCGAATCTGAAGAGTTTGAGAGGATTGGTAGAGAGATTTGGCAGGGTGTGTAAAAGGAGGGGTTTGAAAGTAAACATAGATAAGAGTTAGGTTATGGTTGTGAGTGAGGACAGTCCTCAGTGTGTGAAGTTATGTTAGATTGTGAGCAGCTGGAACAAGTGTCTGAGTTTAAATATTTAGGGTATATGTTGGATGAGAAGGGAACGGATGATGCAGAGTTTAGTAGGAAAGTTGTAAATGGCAAGAAGGTGGCTGGTGCAATTAAATCATTGGTGAATGTAAAGGGACTAAGTCTTTAGTGCGCTAGGGTCTTACATGAGGGTATGTTGTTACCTGTGTTATTGTATAGTAGTGAGATTATGGTCTGGAATAAGAAGTATAGATCTAAAGTTCAATGTGTTCAGATGGACAATCTTAGGGCATGCTAGGTGTGAGAAGAATTGATAAAATGAGGAATGAACATATTAGAGAGTTGTGTGGTGTGAAGAAAGGGGTAAACGAGAGAATAAATGAAAGTATGTTGAGATGGTTTGGTCATGTGGAAAGGATGAATGATAGTCGGTTTTTAAGCAGATGTATAGTGGCGAGTGTGTTGAAAACCGACGGGCTGGGAGATCGAAGAAGAAGTGGATTGAGTCAGTAAACGAATGCCTGAAGGAGAGAAATGTGAGTTTGACAGAGGCGAGAATAAAGGTGCATAATAAGAGAGAATGGCGGGTTTTGTGAGGGGGTATGGTTGTGGCCCACCTGGGTCAAGGGATGAACCCTTACACTGATGATTTACCATAGTGAGGGTCCGTCGCAGTCCCGTGAAGCTATAGGGTGGATTTTCTGACTGCGACGAGTCCTTACTAATTAATGGAACAGAGGGGGGTAAGGCTGGGCTTTCTTTTCGACTTTTGTCATATTCTTCTACTGCTTTTCTTTTCTGATGCTTGTTACGCACCTTACCACCAGTCTTGGGGAGAAAAAGGTAGATGAAGAATATATATATATATATATATATATATATATATATATATATATATATATATATATATATATATATATATATATATATATATATATATATATATATATATATATATATATATATATATATATATATAATAATAATAATAATAATAATAATAATAATAATAATAATAATAATAATAATAATAATAATAATAATAATAATAATAATAATAATAATAATAATAATAATAATAATAATAATAATAATAATAATAATAATAATAATAATAATAATAATAATAATAATAATAATAAATAATAATAATAATCATATCATGTGAAATGTAATAATTATATGCCCTAGAGCACTAATAAAACTTTATTAAGCACTAAACTCTACTTTATATATTGTATACCTCTTTTAACATATTGTATTTACTGTATTTTAATGCTAAATACCCTAAAAAGACTTGATATATATGAAAAATAAGTTAAAAAAAAAACAAAAAAAAAAAAAAACAAAAAATTTTGGCCTTTGTTTTTTTAAAAAAAAATTTGTTTTTTTAAAAACGTGTTTTTTTTAAAAAAAACGGTTTTTTTAATCCCTACCCTATATATATATATATATATATATATATATATATATATATATATATATATATATATATATATATATATATATATACAAATATATATATATATATATATATATATATATATATATATATATATATATATATATATATATATATATATATATATATATATATATATATATTAGTGATGGGACGATTAATCGTCATCGTCATCGTCATCGGCAAAATCGGCATATTTTTTCGCAATCGTCACCGTCATCGTCAGCAATTTTTGCCGATTATTTTGCCGATTAATTGAACAAATATTAAGAATTTTGAATAATATTAAAACTCAATAATAATAATAATAATAAAAATAAATAATAATATATTATATATATATATATATATATATATATATATATATATATATATATATATATATATATATATATATATATATATATATATATATATATATATATATATATATATATATATATATATATATATTACCCATTTTGATTAAGGTATGTATGACATTCCAGTGCCTAATGGTTCGCCTTTCTGTTCTGCGTTCATATCCACACTCATCCTCCAGACATCTTAGAGACACCATCTTTTATCCACATATCATATACACATACTTATATCCACACCCCTCTTCTAGACAACATCTTACAGACATCCCTATCCCTTATATCCCTATTCGTATGTCCTGCGTGTCGTAGAAGGCAACTAAGTGATGGTGGTAGTTGGGTTGGCTGGCCACTACCACTTATCTTTTGCCAGGAATGCTAATGCATGGCTCAGAGAAGGTCGTGATCGCCGTCATCGGCGTCCTATCTTTCGGCGAAAATGTATGAATTGTATGGATACATGGAATGTCAGAGGAATAAATGTTGAGGAGAGAGGTGATGGATGTATTTAGAAAGGGCAAATTTGATTTGTGACTGAAACAAAGATGGAAGGAAACGGTGAAAATGAGTGGTGTGGTGTGTGAAATGTGTTTGTGTTGGTGTGGAAAGGAATGAGAGGGGGATAGAAAGATTTGCAATTCTGATGAGTGACTTGTGGTAGAGAGCTATGGTAGATTTTGTGTGTGTGAGTGCTAGAATTCTAAAGGTT
>JABUQX010048702.1:0-2500 GCA_015478945.1 Trachelipus rathkii | reverse complement strand
CCATTCTTGTGGGGTTTCAGTTAGCTTAATGAATTCCTTATTAGAACCTTTTTTTTTTTTTTTTTTCAGTTGTCACCGCCGCTCATGGGCAGAACCCTATTCAAGGAGGGGTGTTGAACGCCTCAAAAATTCATCTAACGCAAATTACGCAGATGAGCACTGACGCAGGCTTAAAAGTGAGGGAGATTAAATTGAGTAGGAAACACAGATGATGGAATAGAATTCCACAGAACAGAGGTGGCAGGAAAGAAAGAAGCACCGCAGCGAACTAGTCTGAAGTTACTAATATCAACACAAAACTCATGTGCCGACACAGCACCCCTTGTGCTACGAGGGCGTCGTAAAGGTGGTGGTACGCGAGTGAAAAGTTCCCTCGAGCACTTGCCACTACAGTATCTATAGACATCGCGCCGCAAATATAGAGGGTCAAGTGTACTAGAAAGTACAGGACAGTTTATAAATCTTTTGGCCTTTGACTCGCCCCTATCCAAAAGCCGGGTGAAACCAGAGCCCTCCCAGATATGAGAGCAGTACACAAGGGCGGATGAGACCCCTGTATAGCTGGAGTAACTGAGACTACTGAGAAGAGGATAAAAAGTCTCGCAGTCTAAACAACTCCCAGTTTCTTTGAGGCCGCCCTAGCAACCGTTGTGATGTGAGGTTTCCAAGACATTTTTTGTTTATGTTAAGGCCAAGGATGTTAATATTGTCAATAGGAGAGACAAGAGAACCGTCGAAAGAGATATAAAAGTTAGGTGTCTTAGAGATTGAGATTTGTAGAAGTTGGATTTTTAAAGAATTAAATTTCACAAGCTTGAGACGACCCAACCCTGAAATTCTATCCAGATCAGCGAGAATAGAATCGGAAAGATTAAGACGAGAGGCAATTCTAGAAGTAAAAGAAAGAGCAGAATTGAAATGAGTTGAAGAATGAAGGGTCGAGTCATCGGCACATGAGTGGATAGAGTTAGATGTGCAGGTGAGAAGATCATTGATGAAAAGCAGGAATAAAGTAGGAGATAAAACAGAACCCTGAGGAACACCACTATTGACAGAAAAAGAAGAAGTCGCCCCATCAACAACAGCCGATATTGAGCTATTTGAAAGAAAGCTAGACCATAGTAAGCAAAGAGAGAAGAAGGAATTCGCAAAGGAGGGAAGCTTGAGAGTGACGCGTGCCATACCCGGTCAAATGCTTTGGATATGTCGAGCGCCACCGCACAAGTCTTCCCGTAGTTCCTAAGGGCGGAAAACCATAAATCTGTTAAATAGGAAAGTATATCGCCAGTTGATCTCGAGCGCCGAAAGCCGTACTGGCAATCGGAAAGAAGGGAATGAGATTCCAGATGATCTAAGAAGCGAGAGTTGAGAAGGGTTTCAAAGATCTTAGAAAGAATACAAGTTAGAGCTATAGGGGCGATATGAAGGATCAGAGCAAAAACCTTTTCGGAATAGGGTTGGACATATATCAATACTTGAGGTATATATTTAGATATAATATAAATAACGAGGGCAACAGGCGAGGGCGACACGGCAACTCGGGAGAGAATGCCATCCGTGTGCCACCCGCCTTCCTAACGTTCATAGATTTGCTTCCCATGCACCCGATCAAATGAAATTACAGGTAAAGGCATGACACCTGAGAGGAAAAGGAGGAGGAAGAGGAATACCAGAATCGTCCAGGGTTGAGTTAGAGGAAAATAGGAGGCCAAAGAGATGATTGGCCTTTTCAGTTGGAGTATTAACAACAGAATCATCCGAGCGAATAAGAGGAGGAAAGGATGATTTACAATAGTTGTTAGAGATGTTTTTTGCAAGAGGCCAAAGAGATTTGTCAGTAGGAGAACCAAGGAGGTCAGCGCACTTTCGTTTAATGAAAGTCCGCTTTGCTCGTCGAAGAGTATCCTGCAACGATTTCTAGCTGGAATGAAAATTGCCAAGAGTGATAGGAGAACAAGAATTTTTTCCACACCTGATACGCACTGTTGTTTCTAGCCTGAATGGCCAGAGAACAAGCACGATCGAACCATGAATTTTGAGGAGAAAAAGATTTAGTCCATGAAGGAATGAACCTGCTCATTTCATCAACAATTACAGTTCCACACCTTATCCGCAGAAGATGAAGCGTCTTCAGAGTCAAAGCAGTCACTCCAATTATAGTTAGCGTAGAAGCAACGCAATACCCCTAATCGGCCTGATCAAAGTGCCAGAAAAACCGCATAGGGCAGGATGGAGATGTTGGAGAGAAAGTATTAAAATTAAGAGATATAAGGTTGTGGTCAGATTTTTACTGATAGGAGCGAAGGTAGTGTATTTATAGAGAGGACCAGTGGTGAAACATAGGTCAAGTATGTTTTCAAGAACTGGTTGGGACGATCCGAATGTGTAGGTTCTTTAACTAGTTGCTCCAGATCGTTGAGAATACTGAATGATTCGGCCTCCTCCCCATCTAACAGTATGAGAGGACCCCAACCATTCAGTGCTGTGTACATTGAAATCC
>JABUQX010048701.1:0-32500 GCA_015478945.1 Trachelipus rathkii | reverse complement strand
AATAATAAATAATAAAAATAAATAAAAATAAATAAAATAAAATAAAATAAAAATAATAAATTAAATAATAAATAAACAAAATAATAGAAGTGAATAAAATAATATATATATATATATATATATATATATATATATATATATATATATATATATATATATATATATATATATAAAAAAATTTATATATTATATATTATTATATATTTATATATATTATTGTTATTATATTATATATATATATATATATATATATGGACATATATCAATAATAAATAATAATAATATATATATATATATATATATATATATATATATATATATATATATATATATATATATATATATATATATATATATATATATATATATATATATATATATATATATATATATATATATATATATATACAGTAAATATTATACGCTATAGTTTTCTTTTAAAATAAATGGAATACAATGAGGAATCATACATTGAAACGCTATTATAACAATATTCTTTTATTTTATTTAATTTTAAGTTTTATTATTTACAATGAAAAAATATCCCTTTGAATTTTACGTTTCTGTGTTTTTCTTTTGCGCTTTTTACGTATCTTACGCTTCTTATTCGTCATGCTTTTCGTGCCATAACCCGAAGCGTTCTTCCGTTTCCGCTTCTTCGTTTTCTTTTTCTTCGTTATTGGTCGTGAATGTTTTTTAACTTTTTTGGGCTTGACCTTGACTGACCTTGACCTTTTTCTTCTCTTTAAGCCCTGACCTGTCATTTTTTTCCTGATTTTCCGTTTAACGTCATTTAACATAACGTCGGAAGCGTCTGCTAGTCTACGTTTCAAAGATAACTTTGCATCCTCACCGCTAGCGATATCGTGCAATGTTTCTATACCAGCCTTTACAGCTTTTTTACCTAAATAGGTCCCGCTGCGTTTCAAAAGAGGCATTGCACCTCTCAAGAGCCGGGCAAAGAAACCGGAAACACCATGGCCTCGTTGGATTCTAGAGCCAACAAAGTACCTCTCAACCCTCATTTTCAACAACTAGAGGATTTCTTTTAACTAAACTTTGCAGTATAAGAGATAGTTATTGAATGAGCGGAAACCAACTATGCATTGATTTAAATAGATGCAACCGTACCTCACAAGTTCGATATAGTGTCTTCACGTATAAAGTCTAGTAATACCTTTTCCGCCGTACGTGCATTTTACATATTAGACTTCCCGGTGTAAAACGGATTGCATTCCCCTCTACGTCTTTAATGTAGACCCTTATAGAGCAAATTTGGGCTTTACTTAGAGGAAGGTAATGAACATTCGGAAAGGTGATCACCTTATCAGTAAGGTGGACAACGCGTAACAAAGGGGCTGTAACGTTACCTACATACTGATGTGAAACAAGATCGGTGTAGATGTACGCTAGGCCAGGGCGGCTGAGCATCTCGGAGGGGGTACATGTATAATGCAGTACGCGGTCTGCGTCATCTTTTTGCTCATGCCAAGTTAAGGGTTTATTCTCCACAGCAAGTATAACTCTCTTCAACATAGTAGGGATATCATGAAGTATATCCAACTCACCAAACCTTTTACGAATATGTTTTCGCTGCCATTGTGATCGCTCGAGAAAAAACGTATCACGGTCTCGCAGGTTTACACTTGCTTTTGATCTTAAAGATATTATTACTTTATCTTCATTGGCTCGCATGTCAGTTTTGTATAACAGATCCTTGCACATAATACTCATATCAAAGAGTTCGTTTAAATGACTGAAAATAGCAGGTACTGATTTAAAATAAGCTCTTCGCAGAGCAAATTCTTCAATGAAGTATTCTTTTGTAGCAAATGTAGCCGTATTCAGCTTTTTGGCAATTGTAGTCCTTTTCAGAAAACGGGTACCTTCCACTTGTAATATAGTTTCAACACATTCTACACTTCTGTACACTGTCATCCAGAATAGAGCAGGTGGTAAATTTTCTATGTCCGTATTTAATATCATTTCACATAATCCCACTTCATACTCTGGCCGTTCAAGGTAAACATGGTTAACTAGTTCAGTTGTGAAATCAGCGAGATTATTATCAGGATGTAAATCCATGGATGCTGAAGATGGTAGAGTTAAATAAAAGTGATCTATACTCTCCATGATTATAATATCAACTGATTAATGATTCTTAACTTCACTTGCTTTTATATAAGTGTTAAACTTAGCAGGATAACCCCTCCATTTCACCAGTACCTGTTTATTTTTTCCTTTACCTTTTGTACCTAATATTTTTTCAATTTTATATTCGTGAGTTGCAGGATTGAACCTGACTTTTTGTATTTCTTGTTTATAGAACCCTCCTTTTATTTTTTCACCATCTAAATCCTCCAGATAATATAGCTTTAAACTGTCACGGCTTAGTGGTCGGATATTGTGAACTTTAAAAACTTCCGTAGTCCATCCGGCTTCATAACCCTTTCTGAATCTTTCGGCTGTTCGAGATACTCTTACATAATCGTTTACCTTTATTCCTGAATTATCTTTTATTTTGTTTTCTTTTTCACCCCTATACGATGTATAACCTCTCGTTTTTGACATTTCTAAAGGAGTTGACTTTATAGTTCTATGGTAAGACCTGTTATAAGAATAAGCCAGATCGTCCAGTATATCAATATATTTAAAAGTGTTCATCTTAGTAAAATACCTATGCATGCGCTCTTTAATAGTACGCTGTACTCTTTCAACTATGGCAGCTTTGTTTACGGAAAATGTATTGTAATAGCTTATACCATACTCCCAGAGCATCTCCTGAAACCCGCTACCCTTGAACTCCATTCCTGAATCTGTCCAAAATGATAGGTGTTCTCCGTTCGTCCTTTATAATTTCAAGTACTGCACTGGCTACTGTAGCTGATCTTTTATCTTTTAAGGGTTTCAGCCATAGGTATCTAGAGTATACGTCAATAGTAAAAAGTATGTATTGAAACCCATTATTATAAGAACTATATTTAATCATCTCAGTTAAATCTAATTGCCACACACTATCGACCTGGGAGGCTATGGTTTTCCGGGTAGGAAATTTTTTTCTTACAGGTTTATGTAGAGTAAATGCCTCTTCCCCCTCTAGATATTTTTTTAGCTCTTTTTTCTCAATATCAGGATATCTTAATGCGAATCTAGTGAAACCCCCAAAACTATTTGGCTCCCTCAGATTGAAGTAATGTTTATCAACTATCTCCTTCGCACCCATGCTAGCTACTGATCAATATATAAAAGATTTATATATATATATATATATATATATATATATATATATATATATATATATATATATATATAATAAATATATATATATATATATATATATATATATATATATATATAAATAAAAATAATAAAATAATAAAATAATAAAGTAAAATAAAAATAAAAATAATATAAAATTAAATAAAATTAAATAAAATAAAATTAAATAAAAATAATAATAATAATAATAATAATAATAATAATAATAAATATATATATATATATATAAATAATAAAAATAATAAAAATAAATAATAAAATAATAAGATAATAAAATAATAAAGTAAAATAAAAATAAAATAAAATTAAATAAAATAAAATTAAATAATAATAATAATAATAATAATAATAATAATAATAATATATATATATATATATATATATAGCATATAGTTAGTATATATATATATATATATATATATATATATATATATATATATATATATATATATATATATATATATATATATATATATATATATATATATATACAGACAAGTCTAAATTAGGAGGCGTTTTTCAAAATGTAAAAATATAAAAACATTTTATTTACAATGCTACGGTAATATTTACACAGAGGTAGTAATATTTACAGTAATAATAATAATTACTTTAATGCATCGAGAATTGCTTGCGTCGTTTCGATGTAGGAATCTAAGCCTACCTTTCCCTCCCCCTTAATGAAGGAGTACATTTCTGCAGCTGAAATCTTCAGAGTATGATTTTTACATCGTTCACCGGCCATTTCCTCGTTCCATACATGAGTAAAACGACTAAGGTCGACAACCTCCATCATCTTAGCAACGTTGTTAGAGTTAAACATAAAACTATCACTATAGATACCGTAAACCAATCGATACGCTGTGTGTATGAGGTCCTCCAAGGTATTCGTATCTTCTAATCTATGTAGGAATTCTTCGTTCATCTTTAGGAACAACTCGATGTCTTCTTTACCACTTATTGTTACGGCATGTGCACTTGATGAGAAAACAGATGACGCATTACGTCGAAGCCAACAGCCTATATGTATCCTCGGAATGTTTTCGTGTAAGGAAAAAACCAAGGTTAAACGTTTGTGATCGTCAGGACCACCCTGTGATACAGATAATGCCCATTCATTTAACAAACTGAGGTTTATGTAGTCTTTGGCTACCCAGTCCGAAACAGCTTCCATGATGATACTGAGACTTTCAACCGAGATGAATAGCGGCTTATTATAGCCAGGTAAGGGAGCTAAGCAGGTGATGTAACGGTCACCTGATGGCCTTCGTCTAAAACGCAAGATAATAGCGCAATGCTGATGCACCACAGACCAAGACGTTAGCTCACTGACCGTGATATTTCTTACTAGACACGTCATTTTGGTTGTAACACAACTACTAACCATAGGAAGGCAGGAATACAAATATATGGTGATTTAGAGTGCGCGTGGGGTTTATATACATGAATAAGAGGTGGGCGGAGCTTATATAGCTCCGCCCCTTTTACTGTCTTACGTTCCATCAACCAATCATCTGATTAGGCTTAAGAGTTATGATGGTGAAACATAAGAGGCGGAGTTACACTTTTAGGCCTAATTGAGTTAACGTCGCTCTTGTATATACAAGAATGATCCTGTGCATTCCTGTATATCCTTGCACGATTCTGTTTCTGCATATTTTATGATGAGAGGGATTCAGCTGTATCTTTGTATTCAAATGCCGTAATGTATATTACATTCTTAACCAGTTTCGCGCTAGTTCATTTCGCTTTTTTCTTATCACTTGTGGACTACTTATTGTTTTGCTCTTACGATGTAATATTCCCTTGTAAGGTCGTTCATTAGGACCTACAGGATCGGATACCGATGGCTGATTATCCCAATCCTGTAGCCTCTGCTTATTATGAATTAAGCTCCGAGGGAAATTAATACCCTGTAACTCGCGTTTAATGATATCCCATCCTGGTATAGGCTTCTTTTTCCAATCCCGAGCTAAGTCTGAGACCAAGTCTACTATATTTGAGCCATGCAATGGCTGCTCATTAACTACAATCTGTCCCAATTCGTTCCAAATTAGCTGGTCTTTTAAAGTATCATATAACGCGTTTCCTTTATTCTTCAATGTAGGTGGTAAGCTGTTTTCTAAAACCTTTTTAAAATCCTTTCTTTCATAGTCGCGTTGTGAAACTTCATTTGAAACAGGGTGCACTCCTGTATACTTGTCTTTGACTTCTAATAATTTTTGTAATATTTCCTGATATTTCATCCTTTTCGTGTCTACATTAACTTTTGAAGTTAATATATCTGCTAATTCCTTTTCAAAAATACGTATCTGTTCAACTAGCGGATCAAGAAGTGTTTCGGGAAGAGGTTGAGGAATAACCAAAGAATTATCCTGTAGCTTTGTATATTGTTCGAAGGGGATTACTACAGCCTTCTTCATTCTTACGTGTGATTTCCTGTTAGCAGTTTAGACAACAAGGGCCCAACTACGGAGAAGAGTAATGGAAGGAAAACTCCGCCTCCCTGTTGTAACAGTTTCTTTTTATTCTTTAAATTCTTATTCGTCTTAACTTTACGGACAAGTTTACGAATGATGTTGCTGTGACGACGTAACTTTCTCTTCTGACTAGTTTTCAATGGTATGACCTGTTTTACCATATTTAAACAGATCTCGCAGACGCAGTTTACAAATGCAGTGTTTTTTAGTAATTTCTCTTTTTCTTTTTTACTAAGTTTCTTATAATTTTTCATCAACGGTAAATATTTCTTTATCAACATTATTCAGGAATATAAACAGTTTCGATTTCGGAAGGTAGAATGTTGGTGCGGAGTAACACTCTGTATGTGTTTTTAGGGTGAAGTTCGCACATCAAATAACCGTGGGGCTTCGAAGTAACCTCTTTATATACTTTTAAGAACTCTTTCCTCTGAAGGGGGAACATTTGACTGGCTAGCACGTTGATCTGACTCATGTCCCTTCTCTGACCGAAAAGAATCAAGTACTGGGTATTCAGGGAGATACTACGCATATGTTTACTTTGGTGAAAAATGTTCTGGGTAATAAAGAACACTGAGATATTTAGATGGTGAGAATAAACAGTAAATGTTTCTGCTATCTCAATATTCACCTTATGCATGAGATCGTCCAATATTATTACCTTATGTCCTTTTATATCCTCTAACGATTTTACGTCATAGATGCCTTCATGGAAATGAATAAGGTTTTTATATTCGTTAAACTTTGCTTGAAATACGTTATAACACCATATTATTTTCACAGGTGGCTCTTCAAATATCTCTAATTCACTTAATAATCTTAGTATTGCAAATGTTTTTCCACATCCAGTTGGACCGGCTATAAGACATGTTGCAGGTGTACGGAACATGAATTTACACACATCCTCCATGCTTGGCAGCTATTAGTTCAGTAAGGATGTAGTATACATAGATTTCCTTTTAAATATATTTTTACATTACCCTAAAGGCTCGTTCTACGCTTATTTCAAACTTACTCTTTCGAAGGCTTTACAAATATGCCACTCGCTCAGATCGTTTTCCAATAGGTATTCTCTTAGTACATGCACGCCATCTCCTAATATATATGTGAAAAGATCACGTATAGAAATCATAGTATGTTTATTTTCTGGTCCATCAGTGTAAATAGAATCACACCATTGTTTTTTAAACATTGAAATAAATTTATACATGTCTATGGATCTCAAGAAGTATTCAATAATATCTTCAGAGTTACCCGCAAGCATTTTCTTAAATGTGTAGTATTCCTCATACAGCATATAATGTGCCGTATTTACGTGATTACTCAACATTTCTGACCTTACACTCTGTAATAACACCCTCTTGCGAATCTTGGTCATATACTTCAACTGTTGTATTCCTGTAATAAAGAAACCGTAACGGGTGCGTTTAAATGTACACGAGTTATACGCTCTCCATACTCGTACCTCCATTCTGGTTATGTTATGTTTCTTTGAAAACTCGATAGTGAGTTGTTTAGGTTTCCTCGTTACACTCTGGCTGATAACTGCTTTTGTGCCGATTAAACTGACTGATGGATTACCGCACTGTGAAATGAATGTTTCGGTATGTAAACATACATTAAGTAGTTCTTCTGTATTCATAAATACCCTTTGGTTACTATAGTTTGTACGCGAGCTAGTACACGTGTAAAATTCACTACCTTCGGGTCTTCTTTTATAAACAATTGAAACTCCATAGACTGGAAGAATTTCCTCCCACTGTACAATGTCGTGTATAGAGGTGAAACGGATAACTCTGGGCATGATGAACACAGTAAAATAGCAAGGTTCTTTGCACGAAGGTTCGATAACACTTCTTACTAGCCTAAAGGTTACAATGGAACTGAGGGCTCATCAGAATATATATAACCTTATCTAGGTAAAGTATATAAGAGGTGTGATATTATATTCTATTCATTCTTAGGAAAGCTTTTGAACCGACAGGATGCATTTCTTAACCAGTGCGTCTGATGGCTGTTGTAAATCAGAATTAAATCTTTTTAATGTTCCGCCAACTCAAGTGAGTCTGCTTAATAGCAATTACGTATCTATCAATCCCACTCACTCGATTACCAACAGCGATGCACCTTTAGAGTTTATAGTTACTGGTTCGGGGGACTTTTACATCGATCCCTGTGACATCCATTTATACTTGAAAGTGAAACTTTTATCAGAAGACGGAAGCGACCTACCTACATCCGATGATCATGTCGTTTACACTGAGAGTAACTTCTTGTATACCGCTTTCAGCCAGCTGGAAATATTCCTTAATGAAACACCTGTTAATTCAGCTACAGCCTTATACCCTTACAAATGTTACATTAACAATCTTTTAAACTTTAGTGAAGATGCGAAACAATCCCACCTGCAATCCTGTGGGTTCTACAGCTTTAAAGATGTAGATAAGCATATTGACAGGGCAGCGAAATCTCCAAGTAACACCTACGAATTTTACGGACGACTAATGGGGGATCTACTTAATCAGGAGCGACTTCTACTCCCAGGTGTGGAACTTAAGTTGAAATTAACTAGGGCTGCACCACAGTTTGCATTGAAAGTAAGCACTAAAAGCGGTGCTACGAGTACTCCACCATCCCCAATTTTCAAATTGTTGGAGACCTATATTTATGTACGTAAAGTGAAACTCACAGCTAACAGACATCTTGAAATTGAAAAATCACTTCTTTCCTCAACCGCAAAGTACCCATTGATACGAGTGGAGACAAAGATTTTTAACTTTACACCTGGTTTATCAAATATTAATATCCCCAACATTGTTAACGCTACTCTTCCCTTGAAAGTTGTAGTAGGTATGCTTGAGCATACAGCTGTAACAGGCAAGTATAAAAAGCCAACCTTTAAATTCCAACATTTCAATTTAAAACGGATCAGTCTTCAAATCGATGGGCATTCACACGGTAGGGATTACGAAACGTCTTATAGCACCATTCCCTATGAGTCGCTGTGCTCGTCCTTTCTACGACTTGATAGCTCAAACTGTGCAGTGTAGTGATTCAGGAACGGGAATTACACTACAAGATTACGTTGACAATTCTAATTTATATGCTTATGAACTAACGCCCGACCTTTCTTCGTCTGCCTCTACTCATTTAAGCGCTGTAACGAGTGGATCATTAGGATTGAATTTAAATTTTGCATCGAGCTTACAGGTTCCTGTTTCAGTCTTGGTTTATATGGAATACCAGAGTCTCGTTGAACTAGACAGAGTTAGAAACGTGCTTCTAACCGGATAAACATGAACGAGTCCGAACTTGGCGTATTACTGGTGTCAGTAAAGGGCTTCAAGCATACGTATGCCAGTAATGAATTAGAAGATATAAAAATAAGAGTAAACGAAGGGTTGATATTTAACACTTCACCTAGATGGGAAACTACTCAGGGTCATTGGGCTGTACTATACAAACTTGATGAAAACTGTATGATTCTAGTTGATTCCCTGCATCAATCGAATATATATTCAGCCCCTTATATAAAGCAATTCCTAAGAAACAATAATTCAAGCTATATGAAAACCTTAACGTTTCCGATACAATCATACTCGTCACAGCTATGTGGACTCTATGCCGTTTACTTTTTACAAGGATTACTTAAAAAGCGCACTCTTGAAGATCTCGTTAATGTATTCTCAGCTAAAAACCCAATACTCAACGATTTTATTATTGTTCAGGAAATTCTAAAAATGATGTAATTTTACTCAATAAAAGAATATTTTTATAATTGCGTTTCAGTGTATGATTCCTCATCGTATTCCATTTATTTTAAAAGAAAACTATAGCGTATAATATTTACTGTATATATATATATATATATATATATATATATATATATATATATATATATATATATATATATATAAATATATATATATATATATATATATATATATATATATATATATATATATATATATATATATATATATATATATATATATATATATATATATATATATATATATATATATTTATTAGATTTATTTAAGACATTGTTCCTCATTTGAAATACATATGTAAACTTTAAAGAGTACTAGTTAACCTTTACGCACATTAGGCTTAAAATATATACCCTAAGGGCTAAATTCTTGCATATAAAAACCTTGACGTCAAGGTATATTTAGTCAGAGTGTTTCAAGGACTGCCGCGTATTGGCTGTGAATTACATATGCTCTAATGTAATATATATATATATATATATATATATATATATTCATTTCTGTTTCAGTGTTTTACACTCTGTGGAAAGAATTGTTGAAGAAGAAAACGGAAATATGTCTGGAACTAATCAAAAACGAGGATTAAAACGTACTTTCAGTGGAGATGGAGAAACTGTGTCAGAGTCCGTACTCGTGGAAGTAGTCGATGAGGTGGAATTAGTAGAAGCTGTGCGAACCTATGAAAAGGCAGTCGAGGCTGATGATGAACGAAGACAGAATATCGCCATGCCTTGCAAAAGGGTAAGTAACGTTAAATTATTATTATTATTATTATTATTATTATTATTATTATAATTATTATTATAATATATATATATTTATTTTACAGCGTAAGGTGGTCGAACCGACCGAGAACGAAATACCCCTTCCTGTACCAGCGAACACTAATGAAATTGATCTTGATATATCTACGGATAATGATGAGGAATATGTACGAGCTGCACTTGAAGCTGAGAGAAAGATGGACTTATTTCTTAATCCTCAAGCTACTGAAAATAGGATTCGACCTAGAGTAAGTTTCTTAAGCGTTATTATATTCATAGACGTTATTACAATAGATATTCTTATATATATATATATATATATATATATATATATATAAATAAATATATATATATATATATATATATATATATATATATATATATATATATATATATATATATATATATATATATATATATATATATATATTTATAATACTGTTTCATTACAGTGTGATAATGCTCAATGTGTCAACAAAGTTAGAGGTGATCGGAATGCAAATAGTCCTGTTAAGAGAAGACTAATATCGAAACTCGAGCGGCGTAATCTTCAACGGAATAATGCTGAACGAGCCAAATCCGAAGCATCATCCAATGCCGCTGAAGAAGCAGGTGCAGCACAGCTTGGTGGAGGATGTATTTCTACAAACCGAACCAGCACCGAAGGAAATCAAGGAATGGTATGGGTATTTCAATACATGATTTCCCTATATATCTCTATATCTGTTCTATAACAATCTACAATTTGTTTTTATATTTACATACATGTTTTCTCCCTCTATAGATTACACGCAGGAAGCCCAGCAGTCCTAATAAGAAGAGGTTAATCTCCAAGCATGAAAGGCGTAGACTTCGTCGTATCGCTGATGCCAAAAACCGTAACGGTTCAACAGGTCGTGGTGCAGTAGCTGGTAAATCCAATTCAGATCGTACAGTCCGTGATTCCTCAGATCGTACTACGTCTCTCAGCGCTGGGACTGAAAAACAAGGAAAGGTAAGCATATTTCAAATTCTGGAATACGTATATATCATCCCTATAACAGTCTACAATTAGCTTACACGTTCCTTTTTCTCCTTTCAACAGAAATCATCTGGAGTACCGTCCCGAATACAAACAGACTTAAATACTGGTGAACCCGCTGAATCTCCAAATACCCGTGAAGATAACCCCTCCCCCTTATCTGAAGCGAATATCCCAACTTCGGAATCGTCGGTAAGTTACAATCTAATTATTCTATATATTACTGAAAAATATTACTGAAAAAAATATTGTTACATAATAGTATGTATTCGAGTGTTTATGAATTTTCATTCTTTTTCCAGAAAAAACAGAAACAGAAAGGGCATCCTGGACGGATTGTAGATGATGGGGCTGTTGCGGGTCCTTCACGTGTTGAGGTGTTTCATGACGATGAGGAGGATGAGGTTGATGAACCACCTGCACCTTTCTCTACAGAGTTGTTGAAGGTAACACGTGAAGGATCCACGCGTAATTCAGGGATTATCGACCAGCACCGCTTCAGAGTGCGTATCGACACCAGACGGGTCTTTAACGGCACTCGAGACATTAACGACGTACTAGTAGCTGTCATTCACAACGTGATAGAACAGGTACGAGAAGTAGTGACATATCGAGAGTATACCCTCAGGGCAGGTTTCCTTTTTACGGATAGGAATGGAGGCCAATTCCACATCCGTATTCCTCATGAAGAGATATCTCGACCAAATCTCGCCCAGTATCTATCGGATCGTTTTCTAGAACTCTTTCAGTCGGGTGATCAAGCTATGCTGGATGATTTCATTGTAGATGTTCAGATATGCCATAATCCAGAGGGTAATGGGCCCATTGACCCTTCTTCTGTGAACTTTAAACATCCATACGTCAATAAAGTACACCTAAGTATAAATAACGACAATAGGAGTGTAAGAACCAGTGTAGGATGTGGTTTCAGGGCTATAGCTGCATGCTATAAGCTCCACCATCATGTACCTAAAAAGCCCGACGAAGATGCACCTAAAATAAAAGATTTTACACCTCAGAATCTACATACAATAGGTGGCGAGATTGCAACTCGTTGTGGGCTGACTTATGAAGAACCCCTAAAGGCAACTGATTTTGCTGTAATAGAGGAGACATTAGGTTGCCGTATATTTGTTTTTACCAAAGATAAGCATGACAAACTCAAGGTTGTGTTTAAACCGCATGAACAGAATAGGGACCTACCTCTTTTTGTAATAGGATATGACTCCGAAGAAACCCATTATTATTATCCTTTTCCTGGAGATTCCATCAAGATAGCTTTAGGCAGTGTAGTTCCTAAGAATGTCCATGGGCCTGTTTTTTGTCATCAGTGTTATAGTTTCACAGATCATTTAATTAACCATTTACAAAACGAATGCACGGAGTACAGGTGCGGACAATGCTTAACTTATAAATGTAAAGCTTTACCGGGTGACACATCTACGCTTTTACATTGTGATAAATGCAATCGTGACTTCTATAATGAAGCTTGTCTTAAATTGCATAAAGACCTCACCTGCAAGTACCTTAATGTGTGTACATTATGCGATAATGAGATAGTAGCTGATAAAAAAGGCGAACACCGACATGACTGTATGCATATTAAATGTGGAATGTGCGACGAGAAGTATGGAATAGAAGGGGATAACCATAAATGTTTCATGAAGAAAATCAAAGTTCCAACAGATGATGCTTTCGCAAAACGTAAGAAAACATTTACCTTCTATTATGATATCGAAACCTATAATCATAATACTCGTGAAGAGGAAGGAGGACGCATAAAAACGGATATGCTGCCATACATTCTAGTGAGTATGCTAGTATGCAGTAACTGCGGCGAGACTCCAGACAATTCTTCGCCGTGAGACTTGCGGTACGGCTCGAACTGAAATATTCAAATTGAATCTGGAAGCAACAGAAGAGTATGAGAAGTGTCCCGTCGATCTTTTTCTCAACTATATATTCAGGTTTGCTGAAAAACACAAGAAGTCGAACATACTAGTTGCAGCTCATAATGGAGGTAAGTTCGACAATCAGTTTGTTTACAGCAAACTGCTTGCTCGACCTGCCGTCCATTCCATATCCTCCAACCCTGTGAAGCGTGGAACCAAAATTATAACTATGACAGCTAACCACAATATCCAGTTTAAGGACACGTTAATGTTTATGCCTTGTGCTTTGAAAAAACTCCCTAAGTGCATGGGTATTACAGGTGAACTTTCTAAAGGGTTCTTTCCTTACCGTTTTCTTACCCTTGAGAATATAAATTACAAGGGTAAAATTCCGGATAAGGAAACCTTTGAGACACATCGTATGTCCGACAGTGAAAAGGCCGATTTTGAACGTTGGTATCAAACATTTAACAATAAGGACTACGATATCATGAAGGAATGTACAACGTACTGCGTTCAAGATGTTAATATTCTACGTAAATCCTTCGAGAAATTCAGGGGCATCTTCCTTAAGGATCATAAAGTCGACTGCTTACTTGATTGCTCTACCATTGCTGCATTATCGTTCATGATATATAAAATGCACTTTATGCCTGCAAATACACTGGCTCATATAGGTCGTACTGATGATTCAAACTACTCATATGATGGTGTGAAATGGCTTACGTTCATGGAGATGTATAAGGGTCATCGAATCGAACATGCAAGGAATGGTGGCGAACGTAAATTTAAAATCAAAAACAGGTATCTAAAGCCTGACGGTTACGTTGAAATTCCAGCTGAAGACCACGTACCCTTTGACATTAATGAGTTCTTATCTGCCCGTCAACTCAACGTTAATGAACAAACGATAGAACTGAATAACAGGCGCCCTCCTCCTCCAACTGGTACAGCCATGAAGAAGGTTGTCTTACTCTTCCACGGCTGTGTATTTCATGGACATCAAGCATGTAAGAAAGGTTTAGAAAAACTCTATGGCAAATCAAGTCTTGACAGGTACAGTACAACCATGAGACAAGAAGCGGATTATAGGTCACAAGGTTATGAAGTAATTAGAATATGGGAATGCGAATGGGCGAAAATGAAAAAAGAGTGTGAGGTCACTGTTGTAAATAACAACGACAAAACACGAACTGAGAAGTTAGGTCGATACGTGCAGTCAATTGGTAATGAGCTTGCAAATGCGAAACTAGAGGTAGGTGAAGCCTTGTACGGGGGTCGTACAGAGCCCTTCGTATACTATTATCCACCGACAGAAGGCGTTCAATTGAAGTACCTAGATTTCACCTCCCTGTATCCTTTTGTCCAGAAAACAAAACCCTTTCCAGCAGGTACGCCCACGAAACTTGTAGGTAGGGATCTTCCTTCAATAGAAAAGTTCGTCCAAGAAATGAATTCCACTTATTTCGGACTCTCGTATGTTTCGGTATTACCTCCTAAGAATCTGTACACTCCTGTCCTGCCTGCACGACATGACAATCGGTTAATATTTTCTCTTTGTAGAACATGCAGCGCCTGCGGCTATGAAGGAAAATGCAGGCATAACGAAAACCAACGTATGTTAAAAGGCGTATACTGTAGTCCAGAGTTGGAATTAGCTGTAGAGAAAGGCTATGAGATTAAAAAGATCCATGAAATATGGAAATTTACACCTTCAAATGACATATTCGGTAAATACATTGAAACATTCTTGAAGTGGAAGACTGAGGCTTCAGGGTTACCGGATGGTGTAACCGATAAAGACTGTGAAGAATTCCTTCAATACCTTCAAGATTTCAAGGACATTGAGGGTGTAACGCTTGACCCAGACAATATTGAAAGCAATCCTGGAATGCGATATATAGCCAAGCTGCTCCTTAATTCATTATGGGGAAAACTAGCTCAACGTATTCCCAAGAATGAAGATATAGTCTGTACTAGCTATGCCCAGGTCTGGGACTTAATGAAGAGAGCTGATCTTAAGGTTAGAAATATCACTGTGTCGGGGGATAAACATATAGTTGAAGTTACACATACTGACTTCACTAATAAAACAGCAAAGGCTACAAATGTAGCTGTTGCTTCCTTCACCACAGCTTATGCGAGGGTCGAATTATATAAACTCCTCGATTCTCTAGGTCAGCGTGTACTTTACTGTGATACCGATAGCTGTGTTTTCACAGCCCGTAAAGGTGAATATATTCCTGATACGGGAAAATTCTTAGGAAACCTAACGGATGAGATAGGACCTGGTGAAATAGCTGATAGTTTCGTGTGCACAGGTCCTAAATCCTACGCAATTCGAATAAAGAAGAATGATTCGAGTTTTGCTTACATCTTGAAAGCAAAAGGTTTAACGCTGAACAAGGACACAGAGCACATAATTAATTTCCAAGGCATGGCTAAGATTAACTTTGATAAGATGATTAAGGATGTTGAGAAGACTAAGAATCGTGATTGGATGGTCTTAAACGATGATAACCACTTCTACAACATGATTAAGGAAACAGACGTAACAGCATTAGCTGTTACGCAAATGATGAGTGAAGAAGATGGTGAATCTACACTTCACAAAGATATCCATAATCTAGACGACTCTGCTCAGCCATACGTAAATAATGAAAAACATTACCGAGAAGTGTGGGTTCCTGATATGAAAATGCGGGCCAATAAGATAGGAAATGTCACGCTAATAAATGGTATTAAAAGGTTCCGCCACACCTCAAATAAGAGGAATCTTGTTTTAGGTAGTGCGCGCACTGTAGCACAGGGGTATGATGGTCCGTTAATTTCACTGATAAAATAAAATATAATTTCATTGTAATGTACAAATATAATATATGTATATATTGCTAAATAAAATATAATTTCAATGAATAATATATGTATATATTGTTAAAATAAAATATTTATTTGTTTTATAATATATGTATATTTTGCTAAAATAAAATATTTATTTGTATTATTCTTTCATTACCATTTTTATTTATCTGTGTTGCCATTTTATTTATCTGTGCTGCCATTTTATTTATCTGTGTTGCCATTTTATTTATTTATTTTTATTTGGGTTGCCAATTATTAATTAAAAACGTAACATGGCTGTAAAGTCATAGAATGAGTAGTGTATGACAATCATAAAACTAAAAAACGGTAGGTGTCCTCATAGCGCAGTGTATTAAGCGCATGTACTTCAGGTGTTATTGTATGATGAAGGTATGAAACCTTAACATACAGAGGTTCACGTCACCATTAGGGATGGGGAGTTCTCTGGTAATTAGGACTTGAAGGACTGGAAACCCGGGATACTCCGGTTGACATACGCTCACATCCACGTTCGGGTTGAAGATACCTTTATTTCTTCGGGCCGATTTGAACCACCGCCCAGGCGGGTGGGGCGGAAATGCGCCTGCGGGCAATGCGGCGGTGGAAAACGCGACGGCCGCCGCGGTGGCGGGTCGTATCTGCGGGTGCCCAGGATCAAGGTTAAGATAAAAAGGGCTATGCCCCCAAAGACATTAAATTACACTGTGGGCAAAATTGCCCAATGGTCGAAAAATTAGATAAAATAGGGGGTATTATAGGCTAAATGGTTGCTAACGCAACAGTTTAAGGCACCCCTTTCTTCGAAAGGGTGCTAAAAATTAGGGGTGCCAGAAAATTAGTGCCAGAAAATTAGGGTTGCCAAAAAAGGTCAAGGCCAAAAAAGGTCAAGGCCAAAAAAGGTCAAGGCATGGTAAAATCACCCTCAGGAAACAACCTGGCGGTCAGAAAAGGTAAAAAAAGGTCAAGGTCATTTTTCCCCGGAATGACCCCCCTACTACTTATATATATTACAGACAAACACCGCTCACCGGCTGAGCCCTATATAATCTAGGAGGGGGTGTACTCATTTAACATCCGAGCAGGACGAAACCAAGTCCAAGGAGAGAATAGCTCACATTCTCCCACCCGACCAGCTGCGAACCTGGGACCCTCGCATACTTTATCGGGCGCTTTTATATAGATCTTTACGATAATTATCATTATTATCATCAACTTTAATATTATCCCTATCACTTATTAATAATATTATTATTATTATAATTATTATTCTTCTTATTATTATTATTATTATTATTATTATTATTATTATTATTATTATTATTATTATTATTATTATTATTATTATTATTATTATTATTATTATTATTATTATTATTATTACCACATTATAATTATTATCTCTATCATTATCATTACAATCACTACCATTATCATTCTTATTATTATGTTATACGCTATATTTTGCTGGAACCACATAATACCGAGCTCTTCATGGGAATATAAATTGAAACAGTTGAGGGGATTCCCAGCCCCAGTCAGCTGATAATGAGAGACCCTCTTCAGTGGGTAATGGCGAAGACGTTGTCATCCAAATTCCAAGTTCTTCTATAAATACATTTGAAGGTAAAAGCCTACGTTTGTAGGTATAAAAATTTCAAAATTGATTTTGTTTCAAAAAGAATTATGTTGAGAGATTTAGTTGCTTATAGGGATGGCACGAAAAAAATCAAATGAAAAAAATCAACTGATTTTTTTACTTGATTTTTTTATTTAAAAAAATCGTGATTTTTTTGATTTTATTGATTTTTTTATTTTTTATTTTTTTTTTATATATTTTTTTTTTTTTTTGTATATTTAAATGATTTAACTTCACAGGAGCTATGGAAATTAAAATAAAACTATATATATGAAGTTTTTAAATATATATTTTTCAATTTTCAACAAACTATTGGCATTGTAACCCGGTAAGTCTGTAACATTCTTTAGTGTTCCTGTTTCATTGTAAGATTTTGAACCCAGAGCTAGGGCCTAGGTTAAAAATTGAAAATTAATGCCAGATGCTGACTAATTATATATATTGTTTTTGTATTTGTATAATGTCGTATAATAGATATGTTAGGCCAGTATTGAATATGTCTACAATTTTAGCACCCATATTAGAAAAGAGATAGATTTGCTGGAGAGGGCGCAACGTAAAGCAACGAGGAGGTAGATTTTTGGCTTTGAGGATAAGAATAGGCGTGAAGTTGTCTAGATAAGCCCATGCGGCTTCTTAAGTATTATTATTATTTATTATTTATTGTGGGTTGACTGGGATATTCTAGAGGGGCCAATGCGTTTCTTAATTATTAATTTTTTATTGGTTGACTGGGACAGTCTAAAAGGACCATGCGGCTTCTTTATTATTTTTATTTATTATGAGTTGACTAGGACATTCTAGAGGGGGTCAATGTATTTTTTAATTATTATTTAATTATTAATTATTAATTATTATTAATGACTGGGACAGTTCGATAGGCCCATGCGGCTTTTAATTATTTTTATGTTGGGACAGTTCAAGGACCATGCATATTATTCTTATTTATTATAAATTGACTGGGACATTCTAGAGGCGTCAATGCGGTTTTTAATTATTATTTTTAATATTAATTATTTTTATATCTTTATCTTTTTGGAAAGAGTATATATATATATATATATATATATATATATATATATATAAAGAGATATATAATATTATTATATATATATATATATATTATTCTTATTATTTGATATTTATTATGAAGACTAAATATTTCATTACCACACTTTTGTCAGTGACTTAGTGTTCATTTTATTTATTATAAATTGATCAAGCACACTTAGTAGTGTCAATGTGGTTTCTTTAATGTCATTTTTAATTATATATAAGAGTAAAGAGCATATATATATATATGCTGTTATTACTATATATATATATACATATATATATATACAAGGTTACATATACTATATATATATTATTGGTCAGATCTATCTGGCTACATTATTATACTCATGTATTGAGAGCTCCCAGAGCGGCCAATGCCAGCCTAATTATACACGCCAGATCTGACAACATGCGGCTTGTGTTGGCTCTCTATATTATTGACTGGGCTAGAGCACAGCCTTAATTATTATTCAGAATAATAATTTAGAAGCTGCATTAACCTCTCTAGAATGTCCCAGTCAAACAAAATAAATAAATAAGAAAAATACTTAAGAAGCCCCATGGTCCTATTTTTAGGACTGTCCTAGTCAACCAATTAAATTAATAATTAGAAGCTGAATTGGCCCTCTAGAATGTCCCAGTCAACCCATAATAAATAATAATAAATAATACTTAAGAAGCCGCATGGGCCTATCTAGACTGTCCCATTCAACCAATAATAATTAATAATTAGAAATAATAATTAAGAAGCCGCATTGACCCCTCTAGAATATCCCAGTCAACCTATAATAAATAAGCACTAGAGTGTCCCAGTCAACCAATAAAAATTAATAATTAAGAAGCCGCATTGGCCCTTCTAGAATGTCCCAGTCAATCCATAATAAATAATAAATAAGAATAATACTTAAGAAGCCGCATGGGCCTATCTAAACTGTCCCAGTCAACCAATAATAATATTAATATTTAAAAATCTTACAATAAACCGCATTGATCCTCTAGAATGTCCCAGTCAACTCATTATAAATAAGAATAATACTTAGTAAGCCACAGGTCCTTTTTAGACTGTCCCAGTCGACCAATAAAAATTAATAATTGAGAAGCCGCATTAGCCCCTCTAGAATGTCCCAGTCAACCCATAAAAATTAAGAATTAAGAATAATTTTTAATAATAATTCATGTAATTAATGAATAGCATTTATAATTAAGAAGCCACATGGACCTACCAAGACTGTCCCAGTCAACCAACAATAATAAATTAAGAATAATAATTAAAGTTTGAGCTTGGTCTCGAATGTCCTAGTCATCTTATAATAATAAATTTTTGATAAAATTTTAAAAATTACTAATTAATAATTAAAAATAATTTATTCTTAATTATTAATTGTTATGGGTTGACTGGGACAGTCTAGATAGCCCATGCGGCTTCTGAATTATTATTCTTATTTATTAATTTTTGTTGGTTGACTGGGATAGTCTAAAAGGCCCATGCCTCTTAATTATAGATATTGTCGCTCATTAATTACATTATTACACTGGACGACAAAATTTGTAAAAATGGGTGTTTCTTATGGAGTTTTGTGCGCTGATTCCTTAATTTGTATAAAATTTTGTTGTAATTGGTTGGTTTTTTTTTTTTTTTTGTAATACAAAATTAAAAATTTAATATTGTTATAAAATGATAAGTTTTAGTTAATTTACTCACCTATATACTTCTGCAATTTAAAATGTAGATTTTGAAGATTTTCTACTGTAGTTTGCTTGAGGAACATTCCTTTTAAGTCCCCAACAATAGTCTGCAAGCATATTTGAATTCCAATTTCCCTGATAACGTTTTTCGATAGTTGAAATATCTTGGTGGAATCGCTCACCATGCTCATCGCTTATAGCGCTTAGATTGCAGTTAGGAAAAAAGTCCAAGTGTGAATGAAGGAAATGTATTTTTAGGGACATGTTACATCCCATTGCTTTATAATTTCGAAGGAGTTCGGAAACTAGTTCTTCATAGTTGTCGGTCTTAATATTGCCTAGAAACCCAGTTATGACCTTTTTAAAGGATCTCCATGCAGGTTTTTCAATATTATTCAATCTTTCATCAAAGTGATGGTCCTTCATTAGCTCCCTTATTTGTGGGCCTACAAATATACTCTCTTTAATTTTAGCTTCACTGATCCTAGGGAATTTCTTATTTACGTATAGGAACCCTGGACCACTTTTATCCATCGCTTTTACAAAATTTTTCATTAACTCGAGTTTGATGTGCAAAGGAGGAAGATATACGAGTTCAGGTTTCACAAGTGGTTGAAAATTACATTTTTATTTCCAGGTATTAGATTTCTTTTAGGCCATTGTTTCTTGACAAAATGATTTTTGCGATCTCTGCTATCTCACTCGCATAGGAAACAACAAAATTTAGTATATCCTTGTTGGAGACCTAACAAAAGTGCTATAACTTTTAAATCGCCGCATATATTCCAAGAATGCTGTTCGTATCGTATTTTCGATAACAAAATTTTCATGTTGTCGTAGGTCTCTTTCATATGGGCTCCATAGGCAATAGGAGTCGAAGGTTTCACATTTCCATTATGAAAAAGCACTGCTTTTAAAATGAATCTATAAACAATCTCCATTCCTTAGGATCATGACAGTCTCCTAATTCTCTCATTAATGAATCAACATCAGTACAATACACTAAATTGCTGTCTACCGAGAAAAAGCGTCGGAATTCTTCTTCGCGTCGCCGATAAGAGGAAATTGTAGTTCCATTCTCAAAGTGTAAGAATCATCGCTATTAAATAATGCTATTTTTCAATCCATTAAAAATGGTGACTGTTCGTGCTCAAATCGAATAGCGGAGATTGTGTACTTGAGAATTTTGCCTATAAAATTGTTGAGATTGCTGCCCTTGGCATCTTAGTCACATTTTGATCTTGCCATTCTATTTAAGTATAAATAAGGAGAGACCACTTTATTTCCATTATCTTGAAACATCAACAACACACATATTACATATATTATATATATATAAGATGATATTATTATTATTACATATATATATATATATATATTATATATTATATATATATATATATACATATATATAATGGTATATATATATATACATATATGTTATTATATATTATTATTATTATTATTATTATTATATATATATATATATAAAGATATATTATTATTACATATATTATTATTATTATTATATACGGTATATATATATTATTATGTTATTATTATTATTATATATATATATATATATATTATTATTATATATATATAGAGATAGATATATAGCAGTTATATATATATATACATACATATATATAGCTAAGTGGTATTAATATATTAGTGCAGTTATATATATATACATATTATACATATATATATATATATATACATATATATATATATATATATATATATATATATATATATATATATATATATATATATATATATATATATATATATATATATATATATATATCTATGTATTATATATATATAAGTTATATATATATATATATAGATATATATATATATATATATATATATATATATATATATATATATATATATATATATATATATATAAGAGAGCGAGAGTGAGAGTAAGAGAGAGAGGTGCCCTGAGTGAATAAAAGTTAGCCTGACTGTGTCGTTGCTGATATATATATATATATATATATATATATTATATATATGTTATGGTATATATTCTTGTTATATTATATATATATATATATATATATATATATATATACATATATATATATATATATCAGAGTGTCTAAAGCTGACATCGTGTCTAAATTCCTTCATTCCGCAATTGCGGACTACCAAAAAAAATTGCGGAATTGCGATTGCGATAATTTGAAAAAGTTTCGGAATTGCAGTTAGCGGAATGCCTAAATCATTCCGCAATTTAAGTCGCAATTCCGCAATTCCGCAATTAGAGGACTACAAGCCCTAAGGTTTATTTGTTTTCAATCCTTAAATTTTAAAAACGATGTACAATATTAGGCATGTATTAGTCTTAGATATGTACAAAAATAATTTGGCAAATAGAAATAATTTCATTTAATTTGTACATTTTGTTATGTATATATATATATATATATATATATATATATATATATATATATATATATATAAAAATATATATATATATTTTATAATATATATATATATATATATATATATATATATATATATATATATATATATATATATATATATATATATATATATATATATATATATATTAGAGTTATGACTAAAAAAATTTGCAAAATTTTGAATCTCCTGTTGTCGCAAATGATGAACTTTTGTGATCTGATTACTAAAACATTATTATTGCAGGTGGCCATAAAAAAACTTCCCGCACCAATCCGTTTCAGTATCAGTGTGTGTCACGAGATCTGTATGTACGGTGCTGTATCCTGTAGCAAATAAAAAGTAGATCCTTATAAAATCGCTCATGATTATTTATTAATGATTATTTAAATTATTATTTATTAATGACTTATGACAAAGGAAAACGTGTCAAACGTTTAGCATCACATGCAGCTAAGTTGGTGACAAAAATCTCTTTCAAGTAATAAAGCAACTGCTCCAGTCTGGCCGAATGGAATCAGTGTTCCAACACTATCACAGTCAGGTGTTTGGTGAGCTGTTATAAGAAGTAGCGAAGATGCGAAGCGTAAAATAAAATCTATTTGCAAGAAGAGAAATATTTCTGCCTTCGTTTTGACGGTAAGCAAATTGCAAACCACGAGTATCAAGTGGTAATCTTAGAGGATTGAAATTGGGTATAGTAAAATGTGAATGTTGATTATCACAGTATATTTTTAATGCAAAGTTTGGTGAATCAATTTGATGCATGGAAGAACTTCAAAATAATCGTATGTGACACAACAGCAATAAATACTGGACGAGTGAATGGAATTGTTAAAAAATTAAAAACTGAAATGGTCACATGAGGATTTGGTCAGCCACAGTACATTGGCTTCAGTATCATATTCTTGATAGAATCTTAAAGCATGTGTTAGACTTCTTTAATCCAATTTCTTCTACCAAACCAACTTTCAACTATGAATTCGTGGACGAAGTGATAAAACAATACGATATCTTGCAGCAGTCCTACAAGCCAGAGAGTGAAATGATAACTATTCAAAATTCAGGTTGGCGAGATGATTTTAGATTTCTGTATGAGTTATGTAGTGCATTCAGTTCCATAAAGAAACTAATGCGTACCCCGTAATTAATTGGAGAAAATTACCGTCTCTTCACAATGCCAGGCTTTATATGCTCTTATTTCGTACTTCCTCCTTCCTAAATGGAGAATTTCACTGGAAACACCGTGAGCTTTCATCTCAAATACATGGCAAGAAGCCTGGTTTTCTAACCAAATGTTTAACGCACAGATTCACCAGAAATTGATGGATGGAATTTCCGAATTAAATTGCTCTGCAGCCATGAAGTGCTTTGAAACTCACTGGAATGTTGACAGATCCGTTGTAGATATACCACAGACGAATATTTGTGCCGAACGAGAGGTGAAATTAATGGAAGAACTGTACCAGAAATGCAAAACAGATAAATATTTGAATCTGAAGCTTATTGCAACTAATACATTTTGATTGTGATGAATGTACTTAAGTTTCAGAATTTTCATTGTCATTGGTACGGAATATTTTTATGAATTGAACGAAATAATTGTCATTTTCTGTCATTGTCCTTATTAAAAAGTTCAATGATTTCTAATACAGGCTAAAAATTTTTTTGCCATAACCCTATATATATATATATATATATATATATATATATATATATATATCATATATATATATATATATATATATATATATATATATATATATATATATCCTAAAACTTTAAGGTGGCCTTCAAGGGGAGGTTTGAGCATCTGTTTGTGGACATAGACCTGCTGATGACCACAGCCCTCCGCCCTCATTTCAAACTTCCAGTCATTGAGTTCCTGAATGAGGACTTGAAGGAGATCATCAGGAAGAGGGTTATCAGTGAGGTGCTGATAAACGTGACTCCTGGTCACGACAACGAGCAGGTGGAAAACGACCCCTTTCATTACATGAAGGCGAATGACAACCAGCCTCTGGCTATCGACCACCATGAGGAGGACTTGAAGAAGGCTTTTGAGATTTGGAACAAGCTGAAGGTGAAGAGGACCACCCCACTGTCTGTATACCTATTCCCTCAGCAGCACAGAGAAGTCTGGTTGGACCTCTTTATCAAGTACAATACCCCTGTCCCCCCTTCCGCGGTTGTGGAGAAATTGTTCAGTTTGGGCTCTAATGTTCTCAGGCCTAAGAAGTCATCCCTGACTGATGAGAATTTTGAGAAGCTGGTGTTTCTGAATTGAAATATGCACCTCTTGAATTTGAAGTGCCTGTGCCAGATGGAGTAAAAGGAAGAGGAGGAGGAGGAGAACAACAGCAATGACTAACTAGTAATTACAATTAGGTTAGGTATATATATATATATAGATAGATAGATACCTTATATAATATATATATATATATATATATATATATATATATATATATATATATATATATATATATATATATATATATATATATATATATATATATACCTAACATAATTGTCGTTACTAATTAGTCAATGTTTTTGTCCTATTCCTCCTCCTCCTCCTTCTCCACCCTTTGGCACAGCCAAGAAGCACGATTCTCTGGAGAGCTCTGGGAGAACGAGTTTTGAGGCCTGATGGAAGAAGATGCTAGTTCTACTGAAAGGACGAAAATCCTACCTGAGAGTGTTTAACTCGAGGACTGGCGTCGGAGACCATTGCCCCGAGAAATGGTTCTCTAGAGTGTTCTAGGGTTAAGAGTTTCGGGCCAGAAGAAGAAGATGCTGGACCAACTGAAAGGCGAAAACCCTTTCTGGGAGTTGTTCTAGATTATATATATATATATATATATATATATATATATATATATATATATATATATGTTATATATATATATATATATATATATATATATATATATATATATATATATATATATATATATATATATATATATGAAGAAGTTTCAAAAGAAAGATGTTTGGAATTATAAGGAGGAAAAAAGAAATATAAAAGCTGCATACGTAAGAGGGGGAAAAAAAGAGATAACTGAACAGTTTGGAAGGAGGATGAATGGGGACTTACAAGGAATAGGAAGCTCTGGAAGGAAGCGAAAGGTTAAGAAATTTGAAAATAAGGGGAACCTGTTCAGAATAATGAATAGGGATGGTGCTTTCGTAACTGATGAACTGGATGTGAGGGGCGAAGGAACACTTTGAAAATCTGTATAACATTGGTAGTAATGAAGAGATGATAAAAGAATGTGTGGTGGTTTTGATGGTGTAGTAAGGAATGGAGAGCTTTTGGAGGAGGTCATTAATAAGGAGGAGGTAATGGTAGAGTGAGACAGTTGAAAAATGGTAAATCTGTAGGTATAAATGAAATTACTGGTGAAATGATCAAGAACGGAGTTGAGATTTTGAATGAATGGATTTGGAAATTGTGAAACAAAGCGTATATGGAGGGTATAGTTCCGAGGAGTTGGAGGGAGAAAGTAGTAATAGTACCCTTTATAAAAGGGTGAGGGGGGAGAAGGGGTAACTGTGGGAATTATAGGGAAATAGTTTATTGAGTGCTGTAGGGAAGATATATGCTGGTATTTTTTGGTCGAGCAGTGTCAAGTGACTAGCTGAATTTACATTGGTAAAGAAAAAGGGGCGTTTTGGAATGGTAGGGGATGTGTGGATCAAATCTTTACATTAAAACAACAAATGATTGAGAAAATGAGGGGAGAAGAAGAATAACAAATTGTGTTTAACTTTCACTGATTTGCAACAGGTATGATAGGATTAATAGGAAAGCTCTATGGCAGGTGTTATAGTGATGCATGGTGTTGGTGGTAGGGCTTCTGAATGGAATCAAAAGTATGTATGACGATAGTGAAGTGTGTACAAGAATAAAGTGATTGGTTTAATATTAATAGCGGAGTGAGGCAGGGATGTGTTATGTCTCCTTGGTTATTCAATTTGTATATGGATTGGGTTATGAAAGAATTAGAGGTGTGGGTGGCAGGAGATGGTGTTAGAATGATGGAGAATGGAAAAGAGTGGAAGGTGCCCTACCTATTATATGCGGATGATTTGCCATTGTGTGGTGAATCTGAAGAGAGTTTGAGATGATTGGTATAGAGATTTGGTTGGATGTGAGTAAGGATGTTAGTGGTAGATAAGAGGGAGGTTATGGTTGTGAGTGAGGAAAGTCCTAGGGTGTGAAGTTATGTTAGAGGGTGAGCAACTGGAACAAGTGTCTGATTTTAAATATTTATGTTGGATGAAAAGGGAACGGAGTGTAAAAGGAAAGTTGTGAATGGAAGGAAGGTGGTTGGTGCAATTAAATCTTTGGTGGATGTAAGGAGACTAAGGTTTTGCACGAGGGTATGTTGTTACCAGTATTAATGCATAGTAGTGAGACTATGGTCTGGAATAAGAGGTAGTGATCTGAAGTAAAATGTGTTGATGGACAATCTTAGGGGCGTGTTAGGTGTGAGAAGAATTGATAAAATGAGGAATGAACGTATTAGTGAGTTGTGTGTTGTGAAGAAAGGAGTAAATGAGAGAATAAATGAAAGTACGTTGAGATGGTTTGGTCATGTGGAAAGGATGGATGACAGTCGGTTGGTTAAGGGGATGTATAGTGGTGTGTGTGTGTTTGTGTGTGTGTGTGTGTGTGTGTGTGTGTGTTGTGAATCAACCGGCTGGGGAGACCGGAACAAAGTTGACTGAGTCCAAAGGAATGTCTGAGGAGAGAAATGTAAGTTTGTCAGAGGCGGAAAAGAAAGGTGCAAGCACGAGTGAATGACGGGGTTTTGTGAAGGGGTAAGGTTGTGGCCCACCTGGGCCAAGGGATGATCCCCACAACATTGACGAGATGATGTCGCGGTTCCGTGATGCTCTAGGGTGGATTGACTGCGACGAGTTCTCACCAATAGGTATAGAAAGTGGCGGTAAGGCTGGACTTTCTTCTTTCCCTTGTCATGCTCTTCTACTACTTTTCTTTTCCGGTGCATGTACGCATTCACCCCCCATAGTTTTGGAGAGTGGATGATATATATATATGTTATTGTTATATATATTATTATTGTTATTATTATATATATATATAGTATATATATATATATATATATATATATATATATATATATATATATATTATAAAGTACACATGCATATATATATATATATTATATATTATACATATTACATATATATATATATAAGTTGTTATATATATATATACATAGTTAGTTAGTATATATATATATATATATATATATATATATATATATATGTATACATATATATATTATATATATATATATATATATATATATATATATATATATATATATATATATATATATATATATATATATATTATATATAAGTATATATATATATATATATATACATATATATACATATACAAAGTCATAGCTATAAAGCTTCTTGTTTTCATTGTTATATATAAAAATAACATTAAAATGTAAAAATTAAATAAATATATAAATTGCAAGGTAATTTTATCGGAAATTATGTTTTTAACCGCCAATAAAGAGTTAGCGGACTGTGGTAGACTTCAGTAGTGAAAAATAATTTTTAGCGATAGAATTAGCTAATTTGCGATAGCTGACTGGCAAAGCAAAAAAAGTTGCGGAATTGCGGAATTTCGATAGCGGACTGGCGAAAAAGAAAAAGTTGCGAAATTGCGGAATTGCGATAGCGGACTGGCGAAGCAGAAAAAAGTTGCGGAATTGCGAACTGCGGAATGCCCCACAAAAATAGCGGAATTTCGAATTGCGGAGTAAAAAAAAGTTGCGGGTGCCCCCCTCTCATATATATATATATATATATATATATATATATATATATATATATATATATATATATATATATATATATATATATATATATATATATATATATATATATATATTTTGTATAGATATATATATATATATATATATATATATATATATATATATATATATAATGGTATATATATATATGTATATATAAGTTATGCTATTAAGAGTATATGTTATATATATATATATATATATATATATATATAGTATATGTTATATATATATATATATATACATATATATATATATATATATAGATAAATAGATATATATATATATATATATATATATATATATATATATATATATATATATATATATATATATATATATATATATATATATATATATATGTAGTGGAGACCAAGTGACGAGGGCATGAAAAAGTATGGTCACTTGACCTCCAGATGAAAAAGTAATTAGTATTATCAAAATTAATATAAAATAAGTTAGAACTGTGAGAAAAGTAAAAAGAAATTAAGTGATATCTACCTGGAGGAGATATGCAAAAGAGCCAATAGGCTTTAATCTACAGGCAGGATACAGGAAAGAGGGACCATCAACTTGCTCCCAATGCTCCTGGTTTGTGTCCGAGTAAGAGAATAGATCACTTTTTAAATTAGTTAGAAGGGGAGAATGAAAAAGAAGTAAAAGATAGATTTATTAATCCATATATACTATCAAAAGTAGTAGAGGTAATGTTAATACATTCATCAGTTATCCGGGAAACTAGGGGGATAGCCTTAAAAAAAATGGTTACGGGGTGGGAACCCACAACTGTAACTAAGTTGTTATAAACAATGGTCAGAAGAACTGACTTAATATTACTAATTCTGGGAATTTATCCAGACTATTAAGGGGTCTGGGAAGTGATCCAGACTATTAAGGGGTCTGGGAAGTGATCCAGACTTGATTCATGGGTCTGGGGAATTATCCAGACTTAAGAGATTTTAACTATGATGATTAATCTTGTGAGGTGAAGACTCAAGATAAGACTTAAGACAAGTCCAAAAATAAAGATGAATCTTTCGAGAGGTCTATAACGAAGACCCAATGATAAGATCAAAAACTCGATTTCTTAAGAGTCAAAACAAAACCCCAATAATAAGACTCAAAAATAAAGAACTGTCTTGAGTGAAGATCAAGACCCAAATTTAGGACTCAAAAATAAAAACGTCTTGAGTGAAGATCAAGAACAAAAATAAGAGGTTGTTTCAATGGCACTTGGTAGTGCAAAAGCCCTAGACCAAAAATTAAGACTCTTGAGTGAAGATCAAGACCAGAAATAAGAATGATTCTAGGGACCAATCTAGGACCCAAAAACAAAACCCTGTAAAAATGATTACAGGAATTAGTTTTGTGAATTTGTGAATTGAATTTATTTAAGGCATTTGAATATTAGTCAATTAATGAAAAGTGAGTTATTATTAAAATAAGAAAATAGGAGACCTTACCCTAACGATAAGGACGTCGGTGAGGGGTCTTGCTTAAATATGATTCAGGGATGAATTCAGAAGAAATCAAAGGGGTTGATGAATCTCATTGGAAACCTTGGGTAAGGACTGTAAACAAGGGAATGAGTGAATACTTTCCTGTATTACATATTTATTAAATATTAATTAGGATTTCAAAACCATGTTACATACCTGAGAGAATTTTGATACGTAAGTGTTTCCTACATTCATAAATACATCACTGTGTGTAAGGACTGGGACATCATTAATACTTTGATACTATACTTTAGTAAGTATTCATTCATCACATTAACATTAATAGCTACTTGTCATTATTAGAATAGAATTATAAAGAGCTACTGAAAATAGAAAGACTGTTTTAATTACCCATATAAAACCCAAGGTAAAAAATATACAAACAAAAAATAGTTTAATCATACGGTTTAACCTTAATAAGCAGAGTACTCACTTATTCTAATATTAGAATAGGTTTTCCATCTTGAAACCACTTTGGAACTAACTTATACTACACATGTTTGTGTGAATTTAACCTGGACTCCACAATTACCACTACACACTTCCCCACTAAGCCTAAAAACCCCCACCTTACTTTCGAAGGCATAATAAATGACAGAGCATAGACTTAGTTTTCCGAGGGATAGTTAGAGGATGATTTGGTATATTGGGAGTCAGGTGCCTAAGTACGTTAAACACCTTTACCATCATTAGAATGAATATTAGTATGTAGGTTCTACTATTAGTAAGTTATACCTTACAAACCCTACCATTAATTGGAATAAGATAGGATAGGTACAGTAAGTAGGAAAATAAGAATTAGAAAAGCAGCGGACCTTCTTAGGAGAGGGGATGGGAAATGCAAAACAATAAATTAGTAATTTGGCATTGATAACAAATAGACATATTATAATATTTTTCGTCGAAGATTATCAGTAAATAAGAATTTTATAATTAGAATATAAAATAACATTATCAATTTGTTATTACACTTAATATCAACTTAACATTAGATTTGGTTATAACCAAAATTATTTTTCTAAATATTCCGATCCCAAACATTGGGAAATTTTATGCTAAGAGCAATTAGATAATACAATTAATAATACAAAACTGAAAAGTGTACCTTACATTATTTAGTACATTACCACCCGATGTCTTCGGTTGTTTTGAGAACTTCGGATGGAAAACGTCGGATGACTGCTGCATTGGTATCCAGAGAGATCATCTGAAATATGAAACTGACCTCCTCCTACTCCCTTGCAACATCGTCATAAACCATGACAATGAGTCAAGGTTTGGAGGAAAATATATGTATGGCCATATAAGTCGCAATAATGCTCGAATGGACATACTATATATTTTACTCTGTATATATATACATATATACACCGTAAAAAAAATCAGGCGAACCTAGGGCTAGGAATAGTTACTCATATGAGAGCAATACCCTAGTACTTCAGGAATATTTGATTTAATTTAAAAAAAAACACAACGCAGTTTTTACGTTTTCTGTGTTATGGGATTAGGAATTAAAGGGCTTTTCTGACCATGGTTGGTGTGAGGCTGATTTATATCTTTTACGATACACTCGAAATGGTTGCCGAGTCTTTTAATCAGTCTTCTCAATGTTAAATCGGGGAGTAAATGGTTATCTTTAAGGGCTGTCGCTCCCAATACTACTGGGGCTAACATCATTTCTCCGGGGATTATTAGGAAATTGATAGGGGTAGTAGAATAATCACTATCAAAGAAGTGTAATGGAATATTTATGTATGAATCCACGGAAACCGTGTGATCATGGGTTAAGCCGCTGATGGCATTTATTCCAATGTCCTTAGAAGGTTTAATAAGATGTTGAAATTGTGTGGGAATGGCTTCATAGCTTACTAAGCTAATGCTGGCGCCAGTGTCAACAATACAATTTTTGAATTGAAGGCTATTTTTTTCGAAAGCCACAGATATGTTAACTGATTGTTGGTTGAACCGTGTGCAATTATCAGCTGCAGTGCGTACATGACTGATGTAATCCTTAGTAGTTTCATGTAAGTCACAGGAAGTGCTTGTGTGATTCGGTGTTCTAGTAGTCAGAAATTAAGGAAGAAGACGTTTCTTTGGGTTGTGAATTGTAAGTAAATGATTCCATGTTCATAAATGGAAAACAGAATGAGAAATCTGTGTTTGGCTTTTCTTCCACAGGTGGATTACTTAAAACTGGTGCATTTAACTTTGGTAAAGAAGGACTATATGGTTTTGGTAAC
>JABUQX010048700.1:7500-31883 GCA_015478945.1 Trachelipus rathkii | reverse complement strand
TCAATTTGATTTCATTTTATATTGGTAAAATGGCTTAATCGTACAGGATAAAAAGGTAGGAGCAAATGCGAAAGTTCTTTGTTTTAATGTATGTCGGTTCGATTGTTAAAATTTTGAAGCTTTCTATTTTCAGCACTTTATACTTTTTCACAGCGTTCTAGTACATTTCTCCTTACTAATTCTGTTTCACATATTTTATAAATGTTAATAAGTAGTTGGATCATTTTTAAAATCTATTTGTTGTAGTACAAATATGAAAGAAAATATTTTTTTCGACTTTCATGCAAATAATTGTATAAAAATGTTCTTATTCTGTTGTTGACAATGCCTTTTATCACAAATATTTTGAGTCCTGCTTTCAACTTCTATTAGCCACATTTTAAAGTTTTTTATTTCATTTCATGATCTATTTGTAATTATATTTAATCTATATCTTTTCATGAGTTACTTTAAAATGCAATATACAAAATACTTAGAAATTTAATTCCAGATTTAACAAGGATTTTAATAATCTAATCATAAATCATTGTAGAGTAATATATGGAAGTTATTTGCTAACATCTTCTATTCACCAGTTTCTGCCTAAAAATTTATCTAAAACTTCTAATATTTCACCTTCGCTTTTAGGAGTGTGAGATGGAAATAGGAGAGAAAGGAGTAATAGTTTCACGGCTTCAGGAAAAGACACTAAATATTAGCAAAATGCTCATTAATCTGCAACAGTACTCAGAAGCATTTAAAAGAGAAGAACCGTTTGGTACAAATGATAGAGGCCGTGAGTGGCTTGAGAGAGAGAATTTTGACGACGACCGTGAAATTGAACATAAAATTAATAGGTGCAGAAGCGAAGATTATACTTCAAAAAAGAAAAGTACTCCATCATCTCTTGCATCTCATGACAACATTCCCCTTCTTCTCAGTGAACAACCAGACTTTGATTACGAATCGACTTCTAATGAAGCTACATCGCCATCTGATGCGAGATTGATTGATGGTGTAATTACTGGCAGTTCTGAATGCTAAATGTGTCCCTTTTTTATCGGCCAGTGCCAAATTAATTGATGGATGCTCCAAATATTTATTTTGCTTGCTTTTAAATTGTAAACCATAGAAAAAGTTACATGACACTTAATTCTGAGCTAATTGTATGACGAAGAGGAGTAACAAATATGACGTATAAATTGATAGCTTAGTGTAGATACCAGCTTCAGTTGTTTTTCTCTGTCAAAACTTCTCTGATATAAGATGAAACAAAATTATGTTTATCAGTTTGTAAAAATCGAGGAAAGTTATGGTTTATAGAGGGTAATTAGTGTATGCCTGGGTACATGTTATAAGTTTGCTTTAGGTATATGAGTTGTAACTTGTTTTCAGGAATGTGAAACTTCACTAAAACAGAAAAATGAGGAGATAGAGAGCCATGAAACAAAAGAGGCTGAGAGGACTGGGGTAATACGCCAATTGCAGTCAAAGTATGTATTATTTGGTAATCTAATTCTTAGTGACATTTAATTTGTAATTTGTGAAAACAAAATTTGAGAACGAGTGAGAGACAAATGATTAGGCGGAAAGGAATTTTATATCAAGTCTGGCCTTAAATATAATAATAATAATAATAATAATAATAATAATAATAATAATAATAATAATAATAATAATAATAATAATAATAATAATAATAATAATAATAATAATAATTTAATAATAAAGGGGAAATCCTGCGGAGTAAACTCTTTGTTTTATTTTAATGTCTGCCAAACTTAGTAGCAGAAATAAAGTTTGTAAAATAAATGTTGGGGAAATCTTGGTCTTCTTCGTTCATTATTAATCATTATTTTACTAAATATTCAAAGGAAAAATAATATCTATAGTTAAATACTATAAATTTATTATAATATAAATAATAATAATTATAAATAATATTTAAATAATATAATAATAATAATAATAATAAATAATTTTTTAGTGTTTTCTTTAAATGCTGGAAGTTTTATAGGTCATATCATATCATTCAGTATTTGTGACACAATAGGGTTTATGATTTAGATTATTATATTATTATTATTATTATTATTATTTATATATTATTATTATATTATTATTATTAATTATTATTATTATTATTATTATTATTGGAAAATCGCTTTGAGCTTTCACGTTATACGAAAATATGTGGTGAACTTGGAGAACCAGGAACCCCCATACATTTTTTTTTTTTTTTTTTTTTTTTTTTTTTTTTTTTTTTTTTTTTTTTAATAAAAGGAAATACTAACAGAATCAATACAAAAAGATTACTCTGCAAGGGATTATGCTCCTATCATGCTTAATGAGCGATGTTTAAATTATGGCAAATTATTATTATTATTATTATTATTATTATTATTATTATTATTATTATTATTATTATTAATTATAATTATATTATTATTATTTATTATTATTATTATATTATTATTATTAGCTATATGTCTATCTATATTACCTTTTAAAAATTGGCAAACCTTCTGCCATAAGAAAACGTGTTTAGCATACCAGCTGAGGCAGCCATTATTACAATATCTGATATTGCTACATATAAATAACATCATATCGAGTATCTTTTAAACTCATGTTATTTGTGATTTTGTAATAATAATAATAATATTGAAAGATGTATTTATTCTTAATTATTTCAATAAACTGCATTATCTTTACAATCGTTTCCTTTTGTCCTTCGTAAGTTTTGATCAACTTAAGGTTGCCTCTCTCCATCGTTTCTTTAATTTCTCATTGGTTTGTCCAATTTTTATGAGCTTTTTGTTTTTTTTTTGGTTCCTTATTCTTCTCTTCTCTAGCCCACCCTCTTTTTTTTTTTTTAAATACTTATTTTGAATTTTTTTTTTTCATCTCTCTAAAACCTGATTATTTAAAAAATTCACGAGATTAAATAATATTCAAACACTTTTTATTTTTTTTTTGGTTTTTTTATTTTTATTTAATTTTTATACTGTGTATCAATAGTAGTTTTATTTTTTTTTTTTTTATTTACTTTTCCTGTAAATTTATTTGTTGTGTTCATTGCCAGATTAGAAGAATGTCAAGAAGTGAAAGAAGCAGCTAAAAAAACTGCCTTTAAACTAAATTGACATGATCGAATTAAATTTTAATATATATATTATATATATATATATATATATTAATAATAATTATAAATTATATATATATATAATATATATATAATATAATATATATATTAATAATATATTATATATATATAATATATATATATATATATATATAATTTATAATTAATATATATATATATATAAATATTAATATCTTCCATTATCTTTCTTCACCTACCCTTGTTATGTTGTCCCGAGATTTGGGAGTAGGAGCAAGCTACAAGCATCGGATAAAGAAAAGCTGCAAGGGAGAGTATGACAAGAATGGTCGTAAAAAGAAAGTAGCTCCACTCTTACAAAAGCGAATTTCTGTATACCAATTAATTAGTATGAGAGGCTCGTCAAGGCTGAGGAGAAAGGATAAAATCCACCTCTAAAGCTTCAGTGGGAGCTGCTGCGACGGACCTTCTACGTATGGTAAAATCCGTCCAATGTATATGGTTCATCCCGTTGGACCCAGGGGGGGCCATCACAACCATAGCACCCCATAACAGAAATACGCCCGCATTCTCCTCCTATCATGCATTCCTTTTTATTTCTCGCACTGTCTGGACATATTAACTGCGACATTTATCTCTATCACTTCAGACAATTTCCGTTGTCATCCCGACTCAAATCCACTTTCCTCGACGTCTCCCACCGGTCGGTCCCAACACACTCTCCAACCTATACATCCGCTTCTAACCCACCGACTCATCAAATTACATCGCTTTCTACGTGACCCAAACACCTTCAAGCATACGTTGTCATGAATATTTCTTCATTTTACCCACAGGCCCCTTTCCTCTACGTACCACACATAACTCTCTAATACTTCATTTCGGAACTTCATTAGCACTTATTACAATAACGATGAAATGGGGCTTAGAATTTAATATAAAATCCTATCTTTCAGCACGCCCCTCGCTAGCATATTGATTTACATTTGCTTTGAAGCCCTATCTCTCCAATGCATGAAGTCTCAAGTTCCGCGGAATTATACATTTACATGCAGTGCCCTTACAAAGTATTGTTCAAAACGGTTCCCACCCCCGGCCTCCATACACTTTTCCAACTTCTCCCTGGCCAAATCTCTTATAGCTGTTTAACGAATTTTTTCGATTTGGTTTAAATGATGCGGCCCCCAAATATTCATATAATGCGAGGCCGACCAAATTTCTCCTGTATACGGACATGTGTGAACATCACTATATGCATCTAGTCACTTTTCTTGATTCCAGACCATTACGATTCCTCATCCTATTAATCAATAGATAAACAGGTCACACAACATACCCTCCCTGCTTAGAGTACTCTACCTTTCTCCATGCCACCTCCAATACATGACTACAATATATCCTTAAAGGTTTCCCATATTACATTCACGTTCCATTTTGAGCGGGAGGATTCCTAAATTGCATATTTTGCGGCAGCAAACCTTGGCCCCTGCACTATTCTACAGGGATCTTATATATATATAATATATGAGGTGATATATGATATATACTATATATATATATATCATATATTATATATATATATATATAATATATATATATATATAATATTATGATCTGGGAATAAGAGGAATAGACGAAGTAAGGTACAATGTGTTCAGATGGGACAATCTTAGGGTGTGCTTAGGTGCTGAGAGAGTTTAACTAAATGAGAAGAGTGGCAGGGGCGCCCTATATTACGCAGGTACGTGTAATGTGGTTTGTAAGCAAAGGGGAGAGAAATGAGAGATAATTTGAAAAGACAATTCGAGAATGGTTTTTGGGGTTGTGGGAAGGATGGATGTATATGTTCCGTTTGAAGTTAAGGTTCGGATGATCACTGTGGTGAGTTGTGCGGGAATCGACGCAACTGGGAGGGAGACTGAGAAAGTGGAATCGAGTCAGTAAAGGAATACTTGGAGGAGAGAATATGAGTTTGGCAAAGGCAAGATGAAAGACGCATAATAGGAGTGAATGGTGGGGTTTTTGTGAGGGGATATGGTTGTGGCCCACCTGGCCGAGAGATATGAAACGCCTACATTGGATCGAGATGCCATTGTGAGGTGGTCGTCTACGCGTCCGCTGAAACTCTAGGGTGCGATTTTCTGACTTCGACGAGTTCGCACCAAAAGGGGTAATTGTAAATTCAAGGGGGCGGTAAGGGTGGGCTTTCTTTTCGACTTGTCATATTTTTCTCTAACTTTTCTGTATTCCGGGCATTGTCAGTCCTTGGGCCTCATCCCGGTCTCCGTGCCTGGAAAAAAAACATTCTCCGCATCCTTGGTGCAAAGGAACTCCACCAATCTATATGGTGGAAACACGTTTGGGCAAGAAAGACTCCCCCGTGCCTACCTTTTGTTGTTTTTTAACTTTTTTTGTTGTTATTATTTTAGTATAGCTATTTGCTTAAAAAAAAATATATTTTGAATATGTATTAATAACCCCGTCATTAAATAAAAAGGATATGAGTAATATATATAATATATATTATTATATATATATATATATATATATATATATATATATATATATTATATATATAATAATTATAATATATGTATATTATATATATATATATATAATATATATATATTAGTATATATATACAACCATAGTCAGAAAAAATACCTCAACTTTGATTAAACTATTATTCGTTTATGAATTCTGACACCCAAGTTAGGGTGATCAGAATTCATAAATATAACTAAGCGATAATAGCTTAAATTAAACTTTTGATGTCTTAAGATACATCTTTTTCGGGTTAATAAAATATTAATAAGAAAAAAACGAAAAAAAGGAAAATATCGACAAAGAAAAACACACAAAAACACAAAACAACAGGTCCCCGCCACTTCAAAGTATCTCCTTAGAACTTCACAAGCTTTTGTAGCGCATGAAACATCGCTTTAAGTCATCTTTTGTTCCCTCTTTCAACTCACGCGTCGTAGCAATTTCTTCTGCTGACTGAAATCGTCGCCCTTTTAACAGATCCTTTATGCAAGAGAAAAGATAGAAATAAGCTGGAGCTAAATCTGGAGAGTAAGGAGGTTGAAATAGCACAGATACGTTGCTGTTCGTCAGATATTCAGAGACCAGGAGTGAACGATGTGCCGAGGCATTGTCATGGTGCAATACTCAAGTTTTCGCTTCCCAAAGCTCAGGACGTTTGCCTCGGATTGCGTCACGAAGGCAACTGAAAATATCAATGTACATATGCTTGGTAACTGTACGACCCTGAGGTATGAACTCAAATTGCACGAGACCTTTAATGTCAAAGACTTTTCCCTTTGAGCGATCTGCTTTAAACTTTTTTTTCTTGGTACTCCGAGATTTCCACTCAGAGGTCTGTCGCTTCGTTTGAGGGTCGTACAGGTAACACCACGTCTCATCGCCAGTTATTACCCTATTCAACAATCCTCAATCCGCATTCACCCTAGCAAGGAGCTCTCCGCTTATGTAGGTCCGCTTTTCACACTGCTTCAAGTCTTGTGAGAGGATCGCGTGACAACTGCCATGAGAGATCCTGACAATATTGGTAACATCATCAGTGGTTTGCCTCCTGTCAGTTCTGATTAACCCCCGTACTCTAGCAATGGTGTCAACATTACGCGCTGTTGATGGTCTGCCCACACTCTCATCATCTACTCCCTCCCTTCTTTAAAGTTCGCAATAATGATTCATCACCATATTCCTCCTTTATCAAATTAAATATTTCTGTAAACGTTTTCCTTAATTTGACACAGAATTTAATGTTTGCTCTCTGCTCAATCTGGGCCGTTCTTGATTAACACTTTCCGACAACACACAACGACAGTGCCTCAAAGGAAACTGAATTGTTAACACGGACACACGCATAGCACTGTCATACGTTACTGATACACGTCGTTACATGTCTGCGCACACATTTCCCACAACACTCGCTTATTACATTGTAAGATATGAATACTAATCGTATCCTTTATTTTCCTGACTCTACTTTCTTGTATATATATAATATATAATATATATATTATATATATATATATATATATATATATATATATTATATATATATATATATATATATATATATAATATATATATATATATATATATATATATATAATATATATAATATCATCATTCATCATCCACCTTTCCCAAGACTGGGAGTAAGGTGCGTACCAGGCACCGGAAACAGAAAAGTTAGTAGAAGAATAATGTGACACAAATCGAAAAGAAAGCCCAGCCTTACCACCCTTTATACCTATTAGTGAGAACTCGTCAGAGTCAAAATCACCTTAAGAGCTTCACGGAACAGCGATGGACCACTCACTATGGCATCTCGTCGATTGTGGGGTTCATCCCTTGGCCCAGGTGGCTTACAACAATACCCCTCACAAAACCCCGCCATTCACTCCTATTATGCAACCTTTCTTGTCGCCTCTGCCAAACCACATTTCTCTCCTCCAAGGCATTCCTTCACTGCCTCAATCCACTTTTTCTTCTGGTCTCCCAGCTGGTCGAATTCCAAGACATACTCCACTATACATCCGCTTAACCAACCCATCCATCCTTTCCATACATGACCAAAACCGATCTCAACGTACTTCATTTATTCTCTCATTTATCCCTTTCTTCACCCAACACAATTTTATCAGAATTTCTTCTCACACCTAACCCTCCCCTAAATTTGTCCTTTTGAAACACGTACTTGATCTAATTCCTCTTATTCCAGAACAATGTTTCTGATACTATTTTAAAATTATGAAGGATATAAACAGATATTGATGTCACAAACTACGGTCCGTATTTATAAAAAATTTATTTCATATTCAATGTATATTTTTAACGGTTTCATTTTTTAAACATAGTTCTTATCATAATTTATTCCAAATAACAATGACTGAAATTACTAACACTTTTAGTAATACTTGTTAAAATAATGACATAAATTTGCGTATTAAAACGTATGTAATTATTTTATATTTCAAAATAATATGTTTTTATAATTTATTGTACATGAGTTAAAAATGTTATAGCTGTTGATAAAAATGTAGAAACTTCAACAACACTGATGAGAAGAGGCAGTAGTAACATTTCGCGATAAAATAATACAAGTTTTAAGCTCTTTCACAATTCATGAAATGTTTTTTAGGATCGACAATTATCGTTCCTTTGTACTAAAAATAGTAGGAGTTTTGCTGTTACATCATTTCGGTGATTCCTTTTGGGCAGTTATGGGCGTTACCATACACCGCTGCATAATAAATTGTTTTGTTACGGTGATACCCGATACTCTGTACAAAAGTAAGGCCGTTACCTAAGTAGTTAATGTAACTCCTTACTATATATATATATATATATATTATATATATATATATATATATATATATTACAACATAATATATATATCTATTAATATATATATATATATATATATATATTTACTATATATATATATATATATATTATCTAAGCTAATACAATTACAATTAACATCATGACGGCACTCATCTCATGAAAACAGAAGAAAATCAACCAGTCAAAGACCTCACTCAATTTAACAATATCGAGTTAGACCCTACCGTATTTTGATCCTCCCAATATAAGTAAACCCGCCGTGGCCACACCGTGTATTCTAAACTAGAAGTAAAGAAAATCGATTTACGTGTCCCAACAAATCTCGAAATGTTAGTATAAAAAAGCCTAAGGGGCAAATCACCAACCAGCCTCCAAATATATTATACACCTTTAAATTTAAATTTTAATACCCTATAAAGAAAAAAAATAATCTTAGTTAAAATCAATATCAAGACAAAAAAAGCAAAACAAACTACTTAACTTAAGTAAAACATAAACGAGGCAGCATAGCAATAGGAAGAAAAGACATTATGCAGAAAACCCACTTCATCAAATGCTATACAATGCTGAAAACATAAAAAAAAAATCAATCTAATATCTTTCTCTCCCCTTCCTTTCCTCCTTCCATATAATCTTTTATGCCACTAACATCCACTCTTCCTTTTGTAAACACATCCGCTAGTTGGTTTCAGAATCTTTTTTCTTCTAACATCCACTTGATTCATTCAACCTCTATTCGTAAACCCTTTCTCAACACTTGTTTCACCGAATAAATTGCATTTCTAAGAGTCTTACTGTCTATACATTTTAATTTGCAACCTCTCACCACCTCCAACAGTTTCTTTCCACCATTCTTCCAAATATATTCCTTCTTGTGTACCTTCTATAAACGCTATAGCTTCTGCTTCAATCCTAGATCTTGCAACCCTTTTCATACACCAGGACTTCCAAACAATAGGACATCTATTCCCTTTTTCATCCTTCAGAGCCACAACATAACCTACCTGAGGACTGGCACTTTCTTCCATACCATAAGATGCATCTGTATACACTTCCACTCCAATCTTACCTTCATGTGTACTCGACCAAATAGCCATATTGATTCTTTTCCTCTTTTTATTATATTAATTAATTACCTCATTTCTTCCACTTTACTTCCTTTTAAAAATCTACTTCTTTCACCCCACAGAATAACAAAAATCCTGTCTCGTGTGACCACTCACCCAAATTATTTGTCCCACTAAAGATCTACATAAGGTCAGTTTCTTACTCTATTTCCCTATCACCAAAAAAATCTCCATTATCCGGAACATTTATACTTTCCATATATTTCTTTTGTTCCAGCTACACTCCCTTTTTATACTCGTGTATGTTAACCCATCTATACTTAAAACCTTGAACATCTGAGCCTATTTCTAGCTTTTCTTTCATACCTTTTATAACTTCCTCCATAAATGTCTCCGAACCACCAAAACAAAAATCATCTACATGCACATAATCCCTGTTAATCTCCCTTCTTTTTTCAATAAAAATAAAGCTGGTTCCAATTTACTTTTTATAACTCCTAATTCCTCAATTACACCAACCACCTTGTCATACCAAGCTCTGGCAGCATCTTTCAAGCCATACACAGTTTTCTTTAATTCCTAAATACACTGCCCTTTCGCTTCCTTTAGGGGAACCATATAAACGCGTCAGTTGATCACACCACCTTATAAATAAGCAGATTTTATACCAATAGTACACTCCCATCCCTCCCTTTTTATAATACTTAAACAGATCCTTAAAACCTCCCCTGAACAAGTTGGAGCTTCCGTAATTAAATCCTCTCCTTCAAAGTTCAAACTCCCTTGCAACTAATCTAGCCTTACATATATCTTTTCCTTCTTTCAATTTTTCCATAATCACCCATCGAAGAGATATCTTTAACCTTCTTAAAGACATCATTCATTTCCCAATTATCATCATCAATTTCCTTTATCTTAGCATTCAAAACCCTTTCATCATCACAATTGCACAGCCACACTTCCTCTTGATCCTTTATATTACTTTCAATCTCTTTATAATTGCGAAAATCTATCCAACCACACTCCCCACTTGAAACATTTTTAATATTATAACAATCACTCAATTTCTTACTATTAGCCTTGCCTGCTTTACTTAAGACTTTCACATCCATACATTCCCCATTCTTTTATTTTTACATCTATACCTTCTTCCGATCTTTATTTTAGTCAGAATTCCATGTTGCTATCTCTCTCTCTCTCTCCATCCTGCTTCTCTTCCTCTTCCTCCTCATCTTCATTTACATTGGGTGTTTCACTTTCAACTATTACAAATTCCTCCTCTCTCCCTACATCTTCATCACTAATATCACCCTTCTTAACCCTTCTTATATAGTATAACCGTTTTATCCTCTTTTTTTATCACCAATATCCTCTATATTTGGAGGTATACCTGCCAATCTAGTTATGTGTGTGTACCCTTGCTACATCCCTTAAAGTTCCCCCTTGTTTTACTATTGTAGTTTTTCCCGTTTTCTTCAGATCATTATTTTGTTTTTTTTTTTTTTTTTTTTTTTTTTTTTTTTTTTTTTTTGTTTTTTTTTTTTTTTTTTTTTTTTTTATTTTTTTTTATTTTTTTTGTTTTTTTTTTTTTTGCTGGGCTTAGTCCCAAAGCTTATCTATTTCTCTCTTATAATAAACTTCCTCACCTGCTTCAACCAATTCGACATTGTTCTCTTATTTGCCCCCTTCATTACTTTCTCTATCTTATCTTCTGCTTCTTGTTGTATGTGTATTACTCGACTTTTCCTTATTCCATCCAGGTATTTTTCATTAACATTTCCCCCTCTACACCTATTACTCCATGCTATTTTCCTCCTCGGTCGTGTTATTAGGTAACCTAAGATTTTTTCCGAACACTAATTGATTAGGAGAATAAGCATTTCGATCTACCAAACCATTCTTGTTAACTCCCTCATCTTTCATTTTTCTCATGAAATATTTCAACAATCCCACCATCTTTTCTCAGCCGCAGTTGCCTATTGAATCATAATGAATCTTTCACACAACACTTTCATTTCTTCGTTCTGAAACTTCAAATCATAATCACTCAAAAACCTTTCAGGCATACCAAATATGCTAATCCATTTTTCTAACACTTTTTCTACAATTACTCTAGGTTCCTTATTTTGAACCCAACATGCCTGACAATACCTAGTTCCTAAATCAATCATGACCAGAAATATATGTCCATCTGCTTCACCTAGATAGAAACCTAGATATCTCACCGTTTCATTAAATCTTTTTTGCCAAGGGGAAGCCCACCACAGGTCTACTTGGAGTCTTCCTATACCTAACACAAGAATCACACTTATCACTCACATTTTCTGTACAGCTATTTATTTTCTTCCATTCTTCACTCTTAATCTCATCCCTATACGCATCTCTTACTAAATCACATAAACTTTCCTTTCCCGGATGACCAAATTGTAAGTGTAACCTATGTACTACTTTTTCTCTATTGTTCTTATTTTTAAAATCTTACACCTTTTAAACTTATTTTAAAATGGTCTTTCATTCACTTTACTTTTAACTTTTATATCATTAAAAAGTAAAAACACGTTTGTTTAATTCATCTTTCCTCAGATTTATACTTGTATCCATCCTTTCAATGACTCACTTCCTAAGAATCAAGGTACATTACCTTTTAATACATCTGTTCCTAAGAAAACCCCTCGATTCTTTATATAACAAGGTATTTTCAGTCTTTTAACTGCCTGATAAGTGGAATCCTCAAACATATTTTACATTTATTCATCTCGTAGATCCTTTAACCTCTTCTGTTTCACTCTCATTCATACTACTTAGCACTAAGTCTAATCACTTTTCACCTATCACATTCTTCTGACATCCAGTATCCACACTTGCACAAGGCGTCCTAGAAGACATCCACTCTCATACCCAACTCTCAGCCACATTTTCAACACCATTCCTCCATACAACACCACACTAAACAAACATATCCACCCAATCATCTTCGGAGAAAATTACAATCGTCCACCATGTCACCTCTTCAACACACACACATCCACTGGGCCATTCTAACACGTAAAATCACTATCGCGCAAAACAAATCACACTTATTATACTAAAATCGGCTTTTCACTCAAACCTACAATTATATACAATACATTACCCAAGATTCTCCATCTTGCACACACTAAGGAGCATATTCTTCTAATATGTCCCACGCTGATGTGTTCTGCTCTCGAGGGAATATCCCAAGTTATCGACAGGAGAAACAGTCGACAAGTATTAAATGGTCGACACGACATCAAAAAGAAATCCTGTACAGCCCTCCGCAGGCATTATGTTAGGTTAAGTTAGGTTAAGTTAAGTTACGTTAAGTTGTTAAGTTAGTTAGGCTAGGTTAGGTTAGGTTAAGTCTTGTTGGATTTGTTAGAGGGACTAAATAACCAGATTTTTTTTACAATCATCGACCATTTGACCTATCGGTCATTTTCCCTGTCGACCATTCGGGACTAGCTTTCTCTCGACACGCCTTTTTGAGGAAAATATTAGAGACTGCAGACTGTCATGGCGGAACTCCTAAAAGCGGCGGAATGGCCTTAAAATTAATGGATCAGGAATAAAAAGTATAACAAATATATATATATATATATATATATATATATATATATATATATATATATATATATATATATATATATATATATATATATATACTATATATATATATAAATATATATATATATATATATATATATATATATATATATATATATTATATATAAATATATATATATATATATATATATATAGCATATATATATATATATATATATATATATATATATATATATATATATATAGGCAGAGTTATATATATATATATATATATATATACATATATATATATATATATATATATATATAGTATATATATATATATATATATATATATATATATATATATATATGCACATATATATGTGCCTATGTAAACATTACCACTCCTGTAACATCGTCTCTGTGAATCTTGAACTCCCCACTCGATGTTCTGTGTCTAAATCTTTTCTTCCTTCTAATACAATAATCTTGTGTTTCTGCTATTGTTCTCCTAACAGAACAGATTTTCACTCTCTTTCTTTGAATATCTTTACTCTTCTCACGAGACTGTTATATCTTCTCATCCAAATACTGAGGTCCCCATTTAGGGGATTTGAATGTACACAACACTGAGTTGTAGTCCTCTCATACTGATTTAGGTGGGAGGAGGCCGAATCTTCATTCAGCATTCTCAACGACCTAGAGCAACTAATCAAATAACCTACACACATTCCGATCGTCCCAACCAATTCTTGAACACACTTGACTTATGTTTCATCACTAGTCCCTCTCTATAAATACACCATTTTCGCTCCTATTGGTAAATCTGACCACAACCTTTTATATTTCTTAATTTCAATACTTTCTCTCCAACAGCTCCATCCTGCCCTATGCGTTTTTTCTGGCACTTTGATCTGGCTGATTGGTGGGCCTTGCGTCGCTTTCTACGCTAACTATAATTGGAATGACTGCTTTGACTCTGATGACGCTTCGCCTCTGCCACTAAGGTGGGAGTTGTAATCGTTGACGGGATGATGGTGGTTCATTCCTTCTTCGACTGAATCTTTCTCTCCCCATAATCCATGGTTCGATCGTGCTTGCTCTCGGCTAGTCAGGCTAGAGACAGCGCGTATCGGGAGTGGAAAATTCTCGTTCTCTATCACTCTCGCTATTTTCACTCAGCTGGAAATCGTTGCAGGGATACTCTTCGATTAAGTAAAGCGAGCTTTCATCAAACGAAAGTGCTGACCTCCTTGGTTCTCCTACTGACAAATCTTTCTGACCTCTTGCCAAAAACCTAACAACTTTTGTAAATCTGCCTTTCTTCCTCTATTCGATCTGATGGCTCTGTTGCTAACTCTCCAACTGAAAAGGCCAATCTCTTCGGCCTCCTATTTTCCTCTAACTCATCCTTGGACGATCTCTGGCATTCCTCCTCCTCCTTCTCTCTCAGGGTTCTATGTCTTTGCCTGTGATTACATTTGATCGGGTGCATAAGCTGCTACGAACGTTAGGAAGGCGGGTGGCCCGGATGGCATTCATCCTCGAGTTTTGAGGGAATGTGCTACGTGCTGACCCAGCCCGTTCAACTATATTCTATGTCTCAATACTAGCACTTTTTCTCAGAGTTGGAAGCACGCACATGTTCAACCTGTTCCGAAAAAGGAAGCCGCTCTTTGATCCTTCTAACTACCGCCCCATAGCTCTCACTTGTATTCCTTCTAAGATCTTTGAAAACACTTCTTAATCCTCACTTCTAGACCATCTGGAATCTCATTATTTCTTTCTTTCCGATCGCCAGTACAGCTGGCGTTCAAGGTCTACTGGCGATATATACTTTTCTATTTAACCGATTTATGGTTTTCCGCTCTGAGGAAAACTGTGGGGAGACTTGCGTGGTGGCGCTTGACATATCCAAAACATTTGACCGGGTATGGCACGCGTCACTGCTCTCCAAGCTCCCCCCCTTTGGTTTCTCCTTTTGCTTACTGCGCTCACCAAGCCTCTTCTGTCACCTTCAATACCGCCATGGTTGATGGAGTACCCTTCTCCTTTTTCTGTCAATAGTGGAGTTGTTCTCAGGGTTTGGTCTTATCTCCTACTTTATTCTTACTATTCATTAATCTTTTCCCCTGCACATCTAACTCTATTCACTCATTTGCCGATGACTCGACCCTTCACTCTTCAACTCATTTCAATTCTGCTCCTTTCTTTTACTTCTAGAATTGCCTCGTCTTAATCTTTCCGATTCTATTCTCAAGATCTGGATAGAATTTCCGATTGGGGTCGTCTCAACCTCGGAAATTAATTCTTTAAAAACTCAACTTCTACAAATCTCCCTCTTTAAAACACCTTCTAACTTTTCTATATCTTTCGACGGTTCTCTCGTCTCTCTGTTGACAATATAAACATCCTTGGCCTTAACATAAACAAAAACATGTCTTGAAACCCTGTCACAACGGTTGGGGCTTCAAAGAAACTGGGGAGCCTTGTTAGACTGCAGACTTTTTTTCCTCTTCAGTTACCCAGCTATACAAGGGTCTCATCCGCCCTTGCATGGAGTACTGTTCTCATATCTGGGGGCTCTGGTTTCTCACCCGGCTTTTGGACAGGGTCGATTCAAAGCCAAAAGGCTTATAAACTGTCCTGTGACTTTCCAGTTCACTTGACCCTCCATCTTTGCCGCGCGATGTGGGAGCTTTATCTCTTTTCTATGGGTACCACCACCTTTACGACGCCCTCGTAGCTCAAGGGGTGCTGTGTCTGCGCACGAGTTTTGTGTGAATCTTGGTAACTCCAGGCTAAGCCTGCTGCGGTGCGCTTCCTTCTTCCTGCCACCTGTGGAATTCTCTTCCATTTTCCGTGTTTCCTGTTGGAATTTTAATCTCCCTCACTTTAAAGCCCGCGTCTGTGCTCATCTGCGTAATTTGCGCTAGCGGATGAAACTTTGGTGTGCAACACCCCCTTCCTGAATAGGGCTCTGCCCGTGAGTGGTGGTGACAACTGTAAATATATATATATATATATATATATATATATATATATATATATATATATATATATATATATATATATATATATATATATATATATATATATATATATATATATAAAATATATATATATATATATATATATATATATATATATATATATATATATATATATATATATATATATATATATATATATATATATATATATATATATATATATATATATATATATATACCCAGAGAAGATGAAGATGGAAGTGGACGCCGGACGGAAGAAGACCCAGAGGAAGACCAGAGTGCAGGATTCGTTGAAGAGATGTGAGCTGCCTACGATGGAGGAAATACAGGAGAGAAGGATGTGGGAAGATAGAACCAAGTGGAGAAGCCTGCTGAATCTGCTGACAGGTCGTGGTTTTTCTGAAAGACCATGACCTTCCTGGAGGAGAAGAGTAAGTAATTTTTTTTTTTACAGTTGTCACCACCACTCACGGGCAGAGCCCTATTCAAGGAGGGGTGTTGCACGCCTCAGAAGTCAACAACTAAAGTAAATTACGCAGATGAGCACAGACGCAGGCTTTGAAGTGGGGGAGATTAAATTCAGCAGGAAACACGGAAGAAGGAAGAGAATTCCACAGAACAGATGTGGCAGGAAAGAAGGAAGCACCGCAGCGAACTAGCCTGGAGTTACCAATATCAACACAAAACTCATGTGCAGACACGGCACCCCTAGTTCTACGAGGGCGACGCAAAGGTGGAGGTACGCGAGTGATAAGCTCCCTCGAGCACCTGCCGCTGCGATACCTATAGAAAAGAGATAGAGCACCAACATCGCGCCGCAAAGATAGAGGGTCAAGTGAACTGGAAAGTACAGAACAGTTTATAAGCCTTTTGGCCTTTGACTCGACCCTGTCCAAAGCCAGGGTGAAACCAGAGCTTCAGAGATATGAGAGAGCAGTACTCCACACGGCGGATGAGGCCCTTGTATAGCTGGAGTAACTTGAGAAGAGGAAAAAAAGTCTCGCAGTTCAAACAGAACCTCCCAGTTTCTTTGAGGCCGCCTTTAGCAACCGTTGTGATGTGAGAACAAGACATTTTTTTGTTTATGTTAATAAGGATGTTTATATTGTCGACAGGAGAGACGAGAGAACGTCGAAAGAGATAGGGAAAGTTGGAAGGTGTCTTAGAGAGGGAGATTTGTAGAAGTTAGTTTCTTAAAGAATTGAATTTCACAAGGTTCAGACGACCCCACCCGGAAATTCTATCCAGATCAGCGAGAATAGAATCGGAAATATATATATATATATATATATATATATATATATATATATATATAAATATATATATATAGCATAGTTATAGCAGCAGCAGTGAAGAGTTATATATTAGTTATATATATATAGAGTATATATATATTATATATATATATATATAGTATATATATATATATATATATATATATATATATATGTATATATATATATATATATATATATATATATATATATATATGTTATATATATATATATATATATATATATAGTTAAGAAGAAAGTATATATATATATATACATATATAAATATATATATAGTATATATAGTATATAGAAGAGTTATATAGTATATATATATATATATATATATATATATATATATATATATATATATATATATATATATATATATATAGAGAGAGAGAGAGAGAGAGAGAGAGAGAGAGAGAGAGAGAGAGAGAGAGAGAGAGAGAGAGAGAGAGAGAGAGAGAGAGAGAGAGAGAGAGAGAGAGAGAGAGAGAGAGAGAGAGAGAGATAGAAATAAACAGCCCGTACATTTCGGCATGTGTAGATAATAATGAACATCTTCTGTGCTTGAGATGAGCCTTTGACTTTCCCTTAATACTGTTTGGTGAAGGCAACTCCAACGTGCTGAAAAGGGCGAAAGAGTTCTACTTGAGCCTTCGTGAAGTTAGTAAACCGATGATATTTGAAAGCAAAATTGTTGCATTTTTTGCAAATGGTACACTCTTCAAGAACTCTTCTGATGGAGTCTCTGGCAGATGTGATCCAAAGTCCTCTAAGTCTGATGTTTGTCAGAGTGGCTAGGATTCCTAAATGCTTACATTCAGTGCGAGTATTTTTGATAAAAAGAATAGTCAGATAATGATTCTTCCCCAGAAGAATTGGATTCAGCACGTCATGGTTGTAATGATTAGAGCGAAACAATCTTCCCTTGCTTCCAATGAGATCTTGATCATCAAAAGACAAGTTCAGATTGTTGACCAGATCAGGTGGACGATCGGTCAACGCAGGATTCTCCCTTGCCTTTCTTAAAATGGCAAACTCTTTTTGAAATTTTTCATCTTGCATTCTCTTCAAGAAATACAAACGAGATCTTAGATCACAGTCTATGTTACATTTCTTGGAGATTGAAGCAAACTTGAAGAGGAGAGAACAAACTCGAAAGAGTGTGTTCAAACTTGAGAATTTCTCGATCTTAATCACTGGAGGGATCTTGGATGGATTGGTAATAGAAAGTATCTTGGATGGGTTGCTAGGACTGGTTTCCCATTCCGATTCAGGCCAATAAATTGGAGCTGCTGATAGCCATTCAGGACCATTTTCCCAAAAGGATAACTGATTTTGAAAGTCGGAAGCTGTTAAGCCTCTTGTGAGAAGATCTGATGGGTTGTCCTCCGATTTCACATAATGAAATTGAGGAAGCAGTTTATGCTTTTCTTTGGTGAGAGAGATCATATTGTGCAGGTCCTGAATCCTGTTTTTTATAAAGACACTTTTATTTTTCTTTCCTCCCTTCAAAATCCATTGCAGAGTTATTTGAGAGTCCGAAAATATATGAAGAGTGTTGAATTTAGTTGTCTGAAAACTTTCCAAAACCTGAGGAAGACACTTGAATGCCAGAAAAACCGACAAAAGTTCCAGACATGGCAGAGTTCTTCCCTTTAAAGGAGAAACCTTTCCTTTAGCCCAAAGAATTTGTGGCTTCTCTGTGGCTGAGGAAATGTACATGACAAAGCCATAACAACTGGGACTAGCGTCACAGAAAATATGAAGGGACAAGTCGGTCTTTTCTGTTTGAAAGCAAAATCGGTTGAAAGAAATGTTCTTCAACAGATCAAGATCAGAATGAAGCTTCTCCCAAGATCTTTTTAAATCGTCATTTAATTCCTCATCCCAACCCATCTCCTGTTCCCACGTCCTTCTCATCAAAAGACGTCCGCGTATTGTGACGGGAAGAAACAGTGAAAATGGATCAAAAACTTTAGAGATCTGGGATAAAAGCTGTCTTTTCGTTTTAGCAGGAGTGATTTCAAAATCACTTAGCCTAAAAGAATCGGATGAGGTGTTAAACAAGTATCCCAGAACGCGCTCTTCTGGATTTTGATGGGACACTTGCCTTCCATCAGACTCGAAAAGACACATCGCAGTATCTGAACTATTGAATTCCAAGAACAATAGAGTGCTGCCGAGAGCACACACCTTACTTATCCATACGAGACGGTTAGACTCATAGATATATGCTGGATAAGATTTGACTGAAAGAACGAATTTGTATTTAGATAAAATTTATCCATAATATAAATTATTTTCCAAAACAGAGATAATGAAAACAATAGGTAACTGTAAAAGGAAAATTTAGAAATATTAGCGTAGAATAACGAATGACGAGACGCACATAAAAAATATATAGGAGCTAACAGAATAGAACCAAAGATGAAGAGAAAAAATATAATCAGAATAAAGACAGTAAAGAATATGCCCATTCTCATTCCAGAAGAAACATAAATCTGTTTCTAGGTCTTTACTATCTATTTATTGAGGCGAAATTTGCTAAAAAATGACTATTTGAAAAATGATCAAGCAAACACTTACAATAATTAAATTAATAGATTCTAAACATGCAAAAGTAATCTTGAAATAAAGAGATGCACTATAAAATAATTATCAAGCCCGAATAAAACAAAAGTAAGGAATAAAGCATTGCTTGATTTAGGGAAAAAAATAAAAAAGGGACAGTTACTAAACTTGAAGAGCACAGATCTAAAAACCAAGAGGCCAAACGTTACAACTTTAGTAGTGAACCATGATCAATAAGCCACTCATTGTAACCCACTGACGTCTTAATGGGAATATCCCTCACTGTGCTCACCAAAAAAACCAAACACCAACCTGTAACCGCTGTAATCTTCGAGAGACAACCCTCGCGACATGTTCACATGACAATACACCTAAATGCCTAGCACCCAAATAATCCTCGCTCTCTAAAAAAATTCTACACATACACGCGCTCAAGACCAAAGTCCAAAATACACATGCCATTCCTGCACACTCTAGCTTATCAACTACCGCAAAAAGCACAGCCAGAGCTAATCTAGAAATCAGTTTCTGAAACAGCACCAAAAAACACCAGGATACGTGCAAGCAAAAGAACAATTACAAACAAATACCACAATAGAACATCACCATCCCACATGGTTACTTTCTTCTCTCTAAACTCTACCATATCCTACTGATACAATGAAACTTTCTTATTGAAAATGCCTGTTCATGGCTCCTAGATTACAGCACTCCTTCGCCCTTGATACCGATTGAATATCTTACAACCTGTAAACAACGGTTTTCGAGACCTAACAGTCTAGGTCAGCAACAAAACTACATCTACACGCTCCAAATGGAACAGTTAATCAAAGAAAGCATCATAACTGAGATCGAAGTAAAGAAGGATATTGACACAGGTCCAATGATCGTCACTCTCGACCCAAGAACCATGAATCAACCACAAAGAGTACATGCTCTTACCTGAATTCGCCCAAACCACACCCTCACAAAAAAACTGCGAGCAAAACGCGACCAGGAGATACGTAAGTCATGAAAATCCTTCTTCTGAAACACTCCAAGATGGACATTTAGAAAAAACATATGACAAGACAAAGAATCTGAGAATGATGGTAAGAAACTCCAGACAGGACCGAAAGGGAATAAATCCATAGAACATACTGATATCTGATCAAGCACCTCCCATCTCGACTTAGACCCAGTTACTACACACTCTTGACAAAAGACATTCATGACCCGTTAAATCAAGAAGCACTCATCAATAAACCCACAGAACGGCCACCCAACTCCACACACTAAATTCTCCACCACCAAGTCATTCGACTGTTCCATATAGAATAACAAAAAAACGCACAACCATCAGCACTAATATATGAAACACAAAAACCTAACAAAACACAGTCATATATAGATAACAACACAAAACACGAATGTTAACACACCTACAACGCACCCCCCCATCAAACTTCACTTCGACTCAAGAAAAACAGATGTATACACAAAAACCAACAAGAGATCGAATGAGCATGGGAATTTATGAGTATGAATTAAACTAGACAAAATTCAGACTATCACACAGTTCCGTTGTTGTCACAATTTTCAGAGACTGCCTTCTCCAGAAATGTCCAATTTAATAAAGTGAACATAAAGTATGCACCACAAGAAAAAAAAGCGCTACAAACTCCACATACTTCATTCCTCAAACCACACAACACCTCTCTAATCAAAAAAAAAAAGATAAAACCCTAAGACATGAAATATGCAACAAAATAAAACATCGAATTGAGAGCACAAAAATACCAAAAAAGAACACCGCAAAACTACCACCTCCTAAATCAATCCACCCTAAACCACACACTCAAACCAAAAAACAACAACACCGCAAAACCAAAACCCCCTTTCTCATTTTAAGGGAACCGCACTAAAACAAACAAGCGCACTAGGAGAGAATATTTTTCCTCGAACAACTGCTAGACAACACCGGTCAAAGAAATGATAATAATACAGCAATGAAATTAATTATGAAACAATAATCACAACTAACACTACACAGAAGATCACAAGAAATCCGCGAAAGCAAAGCATGTAAGCAGATACCTCCTGCAAGTATGCACTGGACCTTTAATTTCTCTCTCGCGACACTCATCCCCACCCGCGTCCCACCGCTAACCGCCACTGCCCAAAATAACGCAGAGATGTGAGTCCTAGCTTATATATCACAACCGCACGTACAACGGCCACTGGTACAAGTCCGCTAATCTCGCAAATTTGGCCAGAGCAAGCATCCGAAAAATGATCTGACCTCCGCTTAACAAGATCAGCAATAACTTAAACAACAAATTATTGCACAAAGATACCGATATTTGAATGAACACAGCAAGCTCTACTTCTCAGCGCTGAGTATGTTTATATATGAGCATAAGTACATGGGTGAGCTCCCTCACAAAGCTTACACTTTCTTGGGAATGCATTTTCAGTATTTTCAGACGTAGATGAGTTGAAAACTTTCGGAGTAGCAGCCTTCACCTGCATCGATGGCTTGTGCGATGAATGATATGAAGAAGTTGATTTCTTTTTGAAATTTCGAGAAGAACTTGCATCTTTTTTAGAAGTTGATGAAGTAGAAGAGGCTTTCTCCCCCCTCATCCTCTCCATTGATTTTAAGACAATGTGATAATTGTCAAAAATTGTATTAAGAGAGGGATAATCCTCTTGAGTTGATATTTTAAGTTCTCGCAAGAAATTCTTTGGTAATTTATCCACCACAATGTGACTGAGTAACAAGCACCCTGCAGAACCCTCCTCCAAAAAATCTGCACCAAATTCTTTCAGTTCGTGCAGGTTTGCACGCACCTCTGATACAAATATTCTGATCTCGTTTAAGTTATTATAACTTAAAACAGGAGCCTTGTACATTTGGTGCAAAAGTGAATCAATAATGAATGACTCATCCAAATATAAATCTTTTAATATTTTTAGAGCCACTTCATAGTTAGAGTCGATATTAGGAAGGTGCTCCACATCTTTCTGTGCAAGACCAGATAAATGTGATTTCAAATACTGGAGTTTTGATGCGTCGGTTAGATCACGTCTGTATCCTATGATATTTTCAAATGACAAGAGAAAAGATCTGAACTGTAGTCGGTCTGCCTCACCCGAAAAATTTTTGCATTTCAAAGGAGGTATTTTGATCTCTTGTTTGATGGGTTTTGGGGAGGAGGGGACTTCATCCAGGTGTTGGTTCGATCCTCCGAGAGACTGATTTTCGTAATGTTGAGCATGAAATAAATGAAGAATTTTTTGCTGCTGAAGATGGTAGTGCGTAGAACTAACCAGTTCTTCATCTAACATAACCGAATTGAACTGAAGAAGATCTGAGGCGCAAATCAAAGCCTCAATTTCGCCGTCATATTTGCTCACCTCCTTCAATCTTGAAGATACCTCCTGTATTAAAGAAGGAATGATTGTTTTATCACCATCTTTTTCGATTTCTAAGATTTGCTTAAACTGAAGAGTAATTTTTCTCTTCACCACTCCTCTGGATCTTTTCAGTGGGGCTAATTTTGACCTAATTTCCTCCGTCACTCTTCCTTCCTCTTCAGAACTCATAGCTCCTCTACCTACTCCAAATTCTGTAGAGATAGAATTTTCCATCTCTTCAAGCAGTGATGAAACTGCAACAATATCAGTGGACTCCATTTTTTGTTCTTAATCAGGATGTCACGTGACAAGTTTACTTAAAAAGAGATATAGTAGAAGAAGAAAAAATACTTGAGTGATACTTTATGGAGTTTTAATACAGTACTTTAAATACAATATGCAGTATGTATGCACTCACACATACACACACACAAATATATATATAGAAAAAATTTAAGTCTTGCGCAATTAATTGCCAGACCTTTTAAGTAAACTCTCACAATGAAAGCTTAGATTTAAAGAAAGTTAATTTCTTTATGAGTTTGAGTATACGCTCATATTTTTCGTAAAAAAGAAATATTTCATGAAATTTGTTATTTTTAGGATATACGCAAATCACGTATATGAATTTTATGCCCTAAAAAAACTAATTTATGCTTTGATTTTCCTAGGTCTAATTTAGGTTACCCTATTAGAAAATCCCTTCGAATGAGTAAAAAATCTTCCTTTTGAATTTGCACAATAAATGTTACCCAAACTTTTATTTGGTTACAAAACTAGTTTTATAACTTCATTCGAAATCAATATTTCCTTGAAATTGCGGCTTTTAAGTTTTAAATTTTTTTTAATACAAAAAAGCCAAAATGAATTGAAATCAAGTATAAATTGCGGCTTTTAAGTTTCAAAATTTTTCAATACAAAAAAGCCATATATGAATTTCGCAAATATATTACAACTTATTATGAAAGAGAGAACTATGTTGAAAGGGGAGTTCTAACAA
>JABUQX010048699.1:12500-35000 GCA_015478945.1 Trachelipus rathkii | reverse complement strand
GAGGTCTGGGTGATGCCCAGATCTTAATCTGGATAGTGAGATTTGCATCTTTCGTGGGAGAGTATTCTGTGTTACTGATATTTCTGGGGGCGAGAGTTTATAAGGTGGTTTGGTAGGCGGTTGTTGAGGTATTGCTGTGTAAAGTATGTGTGAATATGTTTTGAGAGAGATATATTTTTGTAGGGGGGAAGGTTCTGAAGAGTTGGCCGTAATAGAGGGCAGTGGAGGAGGAAGGGGATTTTAAATGGAGTATAGTCTGATCTTGTAGAAAGTTATGGCATGGATGTTAGGATTTAGAGCCCTGGGTTAGAATTGGGTCCGTATTCTATTTCACTCTTTCTTACTAATGAATTCTGCATTGCCGCTATGCGAGGACAAAATATTTGTTGATCTTAATGCAGATATTGAATTGGAGTGGTTTTCAGGCAGCCTGTGATAGTTCTAAGGACAGTATTTTGGATTCTTTGCAATTTGATTCTGCTTGAGTAAGTAGAACGGTTTTACGAGAGAACTCTAATCGGGGGAGGGGGAAAAGGAAAAAAGCAGTATAGAGCAGACTATGAAAGACTGATCCATTTAGTATCAGATTGGAGTTTGCGAGCACATTGAGAGAATTGTATTATATGTAAGTTCGTCCCAGAGTGCCCTCTGTTAGCCGTTCATTCGGCTGACACATTGCTGGCTCCGTATAAAGTTTCACCGAGATTATTAGTGAGAACTCCGTCCAGTTCAGCAATTTAACGATTTCTCTATTTGACTCCGCTTGTTTATAGAATAGTTGCTTGTCGATTGTGGGAGACGCGTGCAAAGGTACGAAAGCGCCTCGTGACCTATGGTCTAATAGGATCTCAATGTAAGGTTCATCCCTTGGCTCCAGATGGGCCACAACCATACTACCGCGCTACGACATATAGTGCGCGTTTCTTTTACAATAACGTCTTCTTTATTTGCATCAGATACCTCTTCTATCTACACCTTAGTTTTTACTTTACGTACAATTTATAACCACAACTCATATGCAATACAAGTCCTACTTCTTCCAGAACAGCGAATGTCATCGAACGTATTAACTTTATAAGTATTTGTAGGGTCTTACAAGTCAGTTTCACGCTGAGTGCCATTTACTGAGCCCCCAGGCCCAAGAGAATCGGATATCCATCGCCCAACCATCACCCCAGAACTAATTCAATCAAACACTTTCATATTGACAAAAAGGCCACCCAGCATTCCTTTCAAGCATATGAAACTTAGTTATTAATCTTTCGCAGGTTCTCGTTACGAACCCGATCTATCTTTCACCTCCACGAGAACTCATCGTAAGTGAACACCTATTATGTCCTACATTTTATCAATATCTATTCCAACTGTTCACAAACACTCCTCCCTATAATATGTTGAGTACCCCATATATCATAGTATAACAACATAAATAACTAATGACTAATCGTATACTTTTCTATTCATGCGTATGACCAATAGTATTCGCTCAAAAACCATTATGACTATGAGAACACAGGTAACACATACCCTCATGCAAGACTCTTTTAGCGCACTCAAGCCTTAGGCCCTTTACACCAAATTAATTGCACCAGCCCCTTCCGCCTCTTGTATCTCAATGCTCTTTCGACCTGACGTAACACATCTGGGCTGACTCCATCCCTTTCCCCTTTCTCATCCCAACCATAGTTGATAGCCCCTTAAACATACTCTCAACTTGCTGATGCTGCCTGATGGCGATGTTAAGTTATCTCAGTACTAGGGAAATTTTTGATAGGAATTGAGAACAGATGGGAAGTTGCTTTGCAGTCACAACTTATAGGTACTTTGAGGTAAACTAACTTATTGTACATAGGAGAGGTGACTCTCAATAATTCATTCCTGTTTATGATTAAATAGGATTATAATAAAGAATAGGGATTTAGTTATGAGAAAAAATAAACGGTATTTATATTTTGAATTTTTATTTTTTTTTTTTTTTTATGATATAAAATAAAATATAACATTATTGTTTTATTTTAATTCTAAACCTAATTGCAAAAACAGTAAGTTTTTATGTTTCTATTTTCTTAAAATAAATTATTTTATTTTATATTTTATATGTTATATAAAAAATAATATGTTTTAAATTATAAATTAGATATATACTATATAAGTATAGTACCTACAATTATCGACCCTTTTATCATAGGCAGTCTAAAAATAATTTATAAAATGAATTCAACTTTATTTTTAGTTATATAGTAATACTTAAGTATAATATATATATTAAATAGTATTTATATAATTTATAATAGATATAATTAATATTTATTGCCGATCCCAATAATTTTATTATAATCGTCATAAGGGTTTACTAGCTACATATCTATCAATTAATATTATATATAATATATATAATAGGATTTAATATAATATATATTTATAATATATATATATTAATTAATATATATATTTATATGAATATATATATATATATATATAATGATATAATAATTATTAATAAATATATAATTAATATATATAAAATTATGTATATATTAAATATAATAATAGTAATATATAATATATAATATATATCTTTTTTTTAAAATTATATATATATTATATTTATATTATTATTTTTCAGTTATTATTAAATATTGATATTTTTATAGCGTTTGTAAAAAGGAGTTCTAATTTAGGTTAACTGAATCGAGTACTAAGTTATTTCATTATTTTATATATTACTTATTTCAGTTTGAGGTTGAAACAAGTTGTAGCGATAAGTATTGATTAATCGAAGCTATATAATATATACTAATAATATGATTAGTTAAATTAACATTACTATAGGTTAATAAAAAATTAAAATGAAACTCTTAAAAAAAATAAAGTTGAGATTTTGAAAATGAAAGGTTTACGAGTAATTAACAATGTTTAATATATTGCTGTGTGTGTATTAAATTGAAAAAATTTAAAAAGTATTTTAAAAAAGAAAATTTACAAAAATAATATAAATTAATGTTTTTAGATTTTTCAATACTTAGGTATAGAAAATTTTTCAAATTTAAGTATTATGAAAGAAATGTTTCAGTTATGTCAGCGTGAGATTAAAATTAGATTATATTTAAATAGCCTTTAATCTCAACCGTCCGTTTTAAAATATGATTCATGTTAACCAGTTTTTTACCCAGCATTTATTGTGTTTAGTAAATTATTATTATTTTTACTTTCTTATATTTATGAATTTTTTATCCTAATTAAAGTATTTAAACTTAGTATTATTGATTTTTGGAGAGGTAATAGCGTTTATGATTGAATGATCTCTAGGTATCGAAAAGGTGAAAGAGATATGAATTCTGAAATATTATTTTGTTGTTATAGTGTAGAAACCGTGACGAATAGCGTTTCATTGTTTAATGGAATCTGATGTTTGTAACCATCGTAGGTTGATGAAGAGAGTAGGGGTTCTTATAGGGAATTACAGAGGTTTGATCTGACTGATGATGCAGAAACTATTGATAAAATATGAGGAGGTATTGGGAATACATATTAGTCATTATGTGTTCTATGAAAATTAAGTTAGGTGGGGACTTGGATGGAAAGGAAGGTGATACGAAGGAAGTGGGTTTAAAATTAAGAGTGAGAAGTTTAGTTAACAAGGTAATAAGCGTTAATTATTCCAGATTTATATTATATGCATTTAATAATTTCTTTGTTAAAAATCCAGCTGTAAAGTATATAATTATTTTATATATTTCCTTAAGATATTAATTGACTAGTTAGAGAAATATTATTTGCATGGATTATCAACGAAGGACCTGTTGAGGAATTTATTGAGAGTTTTTGCCGGACACAGATATTGCTTGAAATATATAATCTTATCGCGCAAGATGAGCCAGAAAAATAATTAAATTAGGTTAACAAATATGGTTTCCCTTATGAATAATGAATAAGATATATCAAAAGCTTTTAATCATTCGACATATGATTATAACAATTTTAAAATGCTGTTTCTTCGTCCTTAGGCGAAAAAGGTAGTGGTAAAACAACGAATTTGGTTGGTCAAAGTCGGGGAGTCGATAATAATTTATATTTGGATAAAATACTTGAATACCGTAAGTGTGGATGTAGGTGTATTAAAGTAAAGATAGTGTATAGATTAATGTAGCAATAGTACAGGTATTAAAACTTAAAAAAGAAGTAAATATATATATAAATATATATATATATATATATAGACGATTGGTTAGAATATATATTTATTGAACTAAGGTAATATATGCAATTAATGGATGATGTTTTGATCAAATAAAAATGAATGCTGTGAATATAATGTAATATAATTAAAGTTCGACTCTGGAACTGAAAAAGGAAATGAATATGAGCTATAAAGGAGAATGCGAGTGGTCATACGTGAAGGGATGGAGAAGCCATGACAAGAGAGGCATTGCCAGTTCTTCTACTTAACTATTTTATTTGCATTCACGTTACGCGCCCAGCTTCCCTCATCTGTTGGAAATGAAGGAAGAATAAAGAAAGAAATATATAAAATACGAATTTGAGAATTAATATGTTAATATGCTAGTTAGCTAAAAGATTATGTTTGACCTTCACACCTCCACCAACCCAAAAAAAAAATAAATTTTTTTTTAACCTATTCCTATCTCAAAAAAAAATACTTTTTAGGAAAGAAATTTTATATTTTGGTAATCCGCTAATAAAAATTAAATTCCGCATGCGTTCAAGCTTTTTATTAAATTCCTCAACAGTCCAGAAAATGCAAATGAGCCTCTATTATTATTATTATTATTATTATTGTTATTATTATTATTATTATTATTATTATTATTATTGTTATTATTATTATTATTATTATTATTATGAATTTACTACTAATGCTGCAATTGTAGTAATTAAAAAAATGTTTTGTTTAGAAAATTTTTGAAATTATCATCATTAATATTATTATTAAATTTATTTGTATTTTTTTTATTATTTTTCAATGATGAAAATATATTCGAGAGAAGTTTATTTTTTTAAAATATACAAAAATAAATTCTTAAAAATTTATTTATCGATTTATTATTATTATTATTATTATTATTATTATTATTATTATTATTATTATTATTATTATTATTATTATTTTTTAGCCCTAGGCTATTATTGTTTTCAAGATTTTTGTTGATTTATTTACTACTACTTTCACTATTATTATTATTATCATTATTATTATTATTATTTCTATTATTAAAATATTAGTTTTATTACTATGTGAGTGGTGCTTAGGTCTTTAATTTACGGTTTAGAATCTTACTTTTTTACAATAAGAATTATTATTAATAATAGTTATTATTATTTTTTTTATTATTATTATTATTATTATTTATTATTATTATTTACTGCTTAGAAAATTTCCTTGAACAAAAAGTTTTTAAATTATTATTATTATTAATTCTTTGGAAGCTAGTACAAATTCTACTATTACTATTATTAGTAATGATATTAATAATTTAGTACGATGCTATCAATTTTCATCATGATAGTATTATTTTTCTCAGCTGATAGTATCAATATTGAAAGAAAATGTTAGATTTTTAAAAAAATAATATTATATATATATATATATTATAATATATAAGATATATATATAATAATATATATATATATAATATATATAATAATATATATATATATATATATATAATATAGCCAAATACTATAAATTTAGTTTAAAGTTTTTAAGTGGTAGATATAATATAAATAGATATATATATATATTATTATATAATATATATATAATATAATATTAATAATAATATATATAATTATATATAATATATATATAAATATATATATAAATTATATATATATAATAATATACTAATAATATATAGTAAAGAATAAAGATTTAGTTGTAGCCCTACATTAAGGTGCATATTGATGATTGAGACTACATACACTAACTGATTGTACGCATATATAGTTTACTCACATTTACGACATGGTATTATTGAACTGTTCTTATTGATTTTTATTATTTATTATACATCTCTTATCAAGAAAACCAAACTAAATTTAGCTATTTTTAGAATATCCCTAGAATTAATTAGATTAATATATATTATAGTATCATATTATTATAATATATTATATTATTATATATTATTATACATTATTATTAATTATTCATATCCATCATTGTAAATTGAGTATGTTTTAAATGCAGGTTAGTTTAATTTTATTATTATTATTATAATATATTATATTTATATATTATATAGATATATATATACTATAAGTATTATATATATATATAATATAATATAATATATATAATATATATAATATATATATATATAATATATATATGGGCGCGGCTTGATTCCTTCGCTTCCTCCTATGAGATTTCCATTAACATTTTATATACGAAATAAATTTCAAAATTTACATGAACTTACTTTCAAGATAAATTATTTTGCTTCCTTTAAATTCAAATTCTCACACCCCTCTATATATATATATAATATATAAAGATATATATATGATATATTAATATATAAAGATATATATAGATATATATATATATATATATATATATATATATATATATATTATATCTTATATATAATATATATATAATAAATATTGTAAATTACACTTGTACCTGGTTTCTTTTAGTTATGTGCCTTCCTGCTTTACATTAGAAATTTATTATTTTTATTATTATCATTATAATTATTATTTAGTTTTTTTATACAGATATTTAATTAGGAAAATATATTCTTATTTATAGCCTGCATCTAAGATGTACTAATATATATATATATATATATATATATATATATATATATATATATAATATAATAATATAGATATATAGATATATATATAATTAATAACTTAAATATATATTTATATAAATATGATTATTAATTAAATTGGTTTAGCAAATAAATTTAACAAATATTTAAGAAAAATGTCCAAAATTTATTTTCTATATTATTATTATTATTATTATTATTATTATTATTAATTTTTACATAAAAGAAATTTATATAAATGGGAAATAATTATTATTTTTAAACCTTTACAAAATTTGATTATGATGAAATTTCTCTTGTAAGAACAATTGTTTCAGTCTCCTTCAGCAGGTCAGGTTTAAGATCGATATCAAAATGGATCCTTTAAAGCAGGGCTACGAAATCGGTTGTGCTTCCGATTCAGACTCATTTGAATCGTACGAGACTCCGGTTCATATTCTAATCCATTAAAATTTACCGATTCTGGGCACCGATTTCGGAGCCTTGGTTTAACCTTTTTCGATGGTTGTCCTTTGTTCAAAGATTATAAAAGGTTACTTTAGCAAATTCGTTAGCTATAATTGTGTCAGTGTTTCTCTTCAAGCTCTTTTGATAGCCTCACCTAAATCCTTATTTTAAAATGTCTGAAATATTGCATAAAACACTATTTACCTCTTTTCATCGTAAAATTATTCTAGGTGATCACGTACCGTCATTTTACATTATCAGGTGCATCATTGCTTCTTGTGCTGTTACAAAAGGAATATCACTCTCTACCAGTCTGAAAGCTGCGACTTGTACTGAAACTGGGGGAGGGGGTTCACTTATTCTAGATAATAAATGATTCAAAACTTTAGTCTTAGATCGGAAGGCAAGTTTTTTTGTTCGAGTTTGTTTAATTAATACTTATAATCATCCTGTTCACATTTGCCTTTATTGCATTCAAAGTGTGTTGGGGAAACGTAATATAATGCACGAGTGGAATGGTATCAATAGATATTAAGTTCTCATTCTGTTCTGAAAATGTTTTAATGAAATGCAGAATATAATGGAAACAAACTACTGTGGCGGCTGTTCTTTAGCTGAGAAAACTGTTCGAATCGAACTAAATTTATTCAAAAATTTAACTTTTAGATTTTATGTAAGATTGCCATTCAGGAGGGTAAAAAAAGCGATATTAAATGTAAGTGATACATCGAGGATATAGGAGAGGTGTTCCTAGGGAAGTATTGAAAGGAAAGAAAATATCTGAATGGAGTTCACGTATTACATTTGAACATGTAGTGTTCGCGCTTCTGGTTAGTGTTTTATATGCGAAAGCATACAAGGTCAACTACTTGGCGGTTGTGTCAGTGAGTAGAATGTTACTATCTAATTTCTGATCTCGCATCACGTAGCTTTTCTTATCGATAATCATACGAGCCTTCTGAACGATGGAAGAAGGACTTATCTCGTCTGTTGTCATCAGATGAGGCTTTTTGATAATTAAGGAATTGCAGTGGGAAAAACGCGAACATAGCCTTCAAGTAGCCTTTTTAATTATTGATTACGCCGACGTGAATTGGTTTCTAGTAAAGATGGTCACCGATTTTCTACTTACTTTACTTGCACGATAAGTACTTTTGTAGATTCTGTGTAAAGAGCTTTCAAAGTATGCAATGACCTGTAAAAGTGAATAATTGATGAACTGGTTTCTATTGCGATTTTGGTAGTAGTATAACTGTTAGTTTACTGTAAATATGAATGTATAAATTGAATTTGAGAAACTTGTGTTAAAAATTTGGCGTTCGTGAAAGCTTTTTCAGGGTGATGAAAGTTTGTAGGCTCTAAAAATTTACGAGAAAACCCTGAAAATTTGGTACTAAGATTAAGAAAGTTAAAGAAATTTATACAGAGTCTGATTGTGATAGTCTCTATATAAGGAAGTAGAGAACCACCTGTTGTCTTCAACTGTGACGTCTAAAAATGGGCAAAGTTATATTTTCTTTCTCTATTCGAAATTTAAAATTGTGATGTTGAGAGTTGGGCTTCGTGTTCTCTAGAAGTTAAAAACAATCTTCAACATACCTTTTATGCAAAAACAGTTTAAAGTCGGCTGGGCACTTGTCCATCCAAGACCTCAGGTACCATAGGGGCGTATTTGCATAGGTGGAGAGGATGAGCCCAATGCCATACCATAAACCTGTTTGTAAAGTTTGTTATTGAAAATTAAAAGAAATGAAAGTGTCAGAACTTTGAAAATATAGTTCTGTTGAGATTGTTTACTCTGCATTCAATTGATGGAAAAAGTTTGATGATTAATTTAAGTTGCGCATCTCTTGAGCAGGAACATTAGTGAATGAATAGTGACATCAAAACTCGCCGTAAAACATTCTCCCATGTTAAGTGAAGAAATGAAAACTGGATAGAATCTTTAAGAATAAATTCATTATAAGTTTAAATAACAAAGATAAATATTAAAAATTAATAAATTCCAATAAAGTAATAAAATAAAAAGAATTAAAAAAAATTCTATAAATGGTAAAAGAAGTGAAGAAATGGAAACTGGAAAGAATCTTTAAGAGTAAATCATTATAAGTTAAAAATCCTATAAGATTGTCTTCAGTTCACAGTACGTGTGTGAGAATACTTGGGAGTTGTCAAAATTTAGTGTCGTCCAGTATCAAGTATAGTTAATGGAAATAAGTCTTTAAGATAACAATTTAGCCCTTATCCGGGCTCAAATAGTACATAAAATTCGTCATTCTTGTTACTGTTTCAATTTCAAATCATTAAAAGAGAAAACTAGAAAAGATTTTTTTCCATTAAAATTAGAAAAAACTTGACCAATATACAACATCCCGGTGTATCCTTAGAAATCACCCATCGGGTACCGCTTTTGCTGAGATGGTTAAGTAACTTCATTCGCTAAAAAGTATTTTTAAAAATCGCATTTTAAAACTGAGACCTATCAAAATACAACTATAAATTTTTTTTGGAAGTCTGAGTGATATCTGTTACTGTAATTGAAGACAACTTCTTCCCTTTCACTAATTAATGTAGACTTCTAAAATGGAAGTCCACTATATGCTTCGGAAGGTTGAGGAAAAAATTCAGATGGAATTTTACAGTTTTATTTAGATTGCTCAGTTATGGGTGTAGGCACACATCTTTTTCTTTTTAGATTTGATCCTTGTCACAGCCTGATAATCCAAAACCAGAATAAGACACACACTAGACTTTGTAAACTTATGATTGAAAAGCTGCTTGAATGAAGCACACGTTATATGTAGGTTCAAGAAATGCATGCAGGCGAAAAAGTAGGCTAGGACTTAGGCCAATAAAAGTGACCAAGACAAAGAAATGCTTAGAGTCTCTCCGACCGCAACATTAGATTGCTGAAGAGATTCGATTTACTGATTTTATTTTGTGAGGCGTGCAGGAGAGGAAATGATTAACCTGTCTGGATAAAAAAAAAATTAAGTTATTTGAAGTTGATCTGTAAACAAGATAAAACGTTCCATCTATGATTTCCCATTGTTTGTCTCCTCATCTACGTCACTCAAGAGCTTAACGTTTAAAATTAATCTCATTATTATTTTTTTTTTTTAGATTTCCAGTTACCGTATTTGAGAGATGAGTAGCAAACCTAGAGATTCAAAAATTAAGGAGCTTAATTATGAGCCTAAAAGTACTGTATGATTACAATATTTCCTCATAGTTTTAATCATTATTTTAGCTGATGATGATGATGTCCTGTGTAAACCGAAATGATCTTAAAGTTTTATTCGTCTTTCTGTTTCTTATTAAAATATATTATATATATTTATAAAAAATTAAATTATTTTATTTTTTTTTTTATTTAAATTAATAATATAAAATATATATAAAATATATAATATATATATATATATATATATATATATATATATATATATATATATAAATATATAAATATATAAATATATAATATAATATAAATATATATATATTTAATTAGCTTACATACCCAACCGACTATCTCACACTAACTGGCCACACTGGGCTACAAAATCAGTCACCCATGGATGCCCCTTGTCATATATCATTGGTATATTCAAATACAATGAAAGATTTGATAATGGTAAAATGAATATTCAGTCAGTCAAAAATAAACTAACAAAACAAAAATAAATTATTATCCTTGAATTTTCAATAGTCTTAAATACCATATCTACCCAATCAAAATCTATAAAGAATATTCCTTCCTGAATTACAAGAAAATAAGTAGTTACTGCTAGTAAAGATTCAAATTAACAATATGCATCGATACATCTTTAATTAGAAAGTTTATGTACCGTAAGAGTAAAATAACCGACAGCCAATATGTCGCATCCGGCAACAACAATAAAGATAGCATGAACAGATTGTCCCCACCGCCGGTATAGAGACGACAAGACAAACAAAATTTCAATGGAGGAGAAGTCTTAAACGTGACCACTATCACCACCAAAGACCTAAAGCTCACTTCGCCTGTAAAACCATAACTGCAGAAGATCCACAGCCACACCTCCATGCTAAACGTATCCAACCTACGTTGGCGAGAGCAAAGAACCACTTAAACCGATTCCAGTAGCTTATATGTTCCTAGTAGTATACATCCTAACACACCACCATTAATACACCAATACAGATCACAACATCCACCAACTAACCTAACCTCAAAAAACCCACGTCGGAATGCCAAAAAGGATAAAATAATCAATATTATAACTGCAGGCCGCCTTGAAATCGCAAACATCGCATCCGAATATTAACCTGGGAAACAAACCCGAGAACAAGAGCGAGTTAAGGCCAAATTATTCCTCTCTATCAACGATTTACATCTGCCTTATCCACCTAACTGCACACTCGCCCAGCACCAACATAACCATAATTTAATATCCCTCATGACGCCAGTAAGAACCACCAGTAAAGTACAAATAAATAATTATTACAGTTACCATCGCTATAATTAGAATAACGATTTTAAGCCCGCTTGACATGCGCGCTCCAACGAATCTGAATTAAACACACGATGATCTTCGTTTAAAGATAGAGAATTCTGAAGAAAGGCAATTCATATATATCCCGTATACTCTGTCTGGAAAAATTTTAAAGCATAAGGGGAAGAGATGTGAGAAGTGCGTTCACGTAAAGACAGCAGAAGTCGCCCACACTGCTCCTGTTTTTAGATCACATGTCAGTAAACAACTGATTAACAATTATCATCGCTATAACTGTGCAGAGACAGGAATATGCATTAATAGAATAGCAGCAATGGCTAATTATGATAGAAAATGTCAGAGCCAAGCAAATTTAGGATAGGGAATACCAACTGTAGTCTGTACCCTTCGTCAAAGAAATAAGGCAGCACTTTATTGAAAAATGAGGAGTTTAGAAATATATAAAATTTTATGAATACCGATCTTTGCAAAATGGCCAGTAATTATAGATTCTGGGAGACTCCGCAGAACTATAGGTTCAGAGAGACTATTGGGTTGAAAACGAAATAACTTGTACACATATGTATATACTCTCGAAGTCAAGAAGATGGCATCACATGAATTTCAACTTCAAGCGTACACCTTGACGATCGAAAAACTCCAGTTGGAACCAGATCGCTTGTCGTGGTATGAATCTATACAATGTTAAGTATGATGCAGGCGAACCATATACTGGCACAATCCTATAAATTCCATTTCATTCGTTAGCTATCAGTACATAGACAGAAAAGAGATTTGCATACAGCACCCCAAGATTTAGGCGAGTGAAAACATTACCAATGAGTCCAGATGACAAGTTGTTTTAATGTTTAAATAATTCAGTGCCATATGTATAATTTTCATATCAGATGAGACCCTTAAACAAATCTTGACTTGAGAAATTATACATAACAATGAGCACATAAACCATATTACAAGTAAGGTTCCTGAAAAGGCCAACTCTTCCATTCCTTTTTTTTACTTTTAAAAAAAGCACCTTCGAAGTTTTTTTGTCGGAAGAAACTAATTTTGTAAGGACAAGACCCACCTTGGGAAAACATACTTCAAATTACAATTTCACGTTTTCCGCATAAGCTTTGTTGAAAGTTCCGCATGAGAAAGCAGTGCCTGGCCCAACCATCTACAGGATATATATGTTAAGTTCACGACAATATATATGAGAAAAAGTACAGTCTCTGAAAGAAGTTAACAATATCATGAAAATCCGAGAACATAATTATTATTAAATTAAAAAAACACGTACCCTGCGGAACAGCATTTCTCCAGGAAAATGTCGTGAACAGAATAGAATAGCCACCGAATCTGCATTAGGATACTATAGTTTACAAACAAGACATATTAATGAAAAAGATGAGTTGCCACTCGAAAACGTGAGCGAATAGGAGTTTGAAAGTGAACCCCAGTTCTCCACTGGATTCGTTAACTATTTTCAAGTCAAAAGAAAACACCCAAGAACCGATCACCAACCAGCTTAGATACAGGATCAATAATTCTATCGTATCAATTTTAGTTGATAACCAAAGTGTCCTCTGATCGACGAATTTTTGCGAAAAATCCAAACTGAAGTTTTGAAAAAGCTTGGCGATACCTCAACCAGGCAAGAAATTATAATCCAAATAACCAATTTCATCATAAATTTACAGTTATGGACAAGGCTCAGTGAATATGGCTTTGATTTTATCGCCATTTTTTGCGACTTCCCAGTTGGACTAGGAATTACAAAACTGTTATCCAAATTAGAGGCTAAAGAATGATATCGATCCACGATGCTATTTATATTAATCCAGCAAAAATCTGAATGCTGTTAGGAGGTATATCGGGAGCATTCTACTATTACGAATCATTTTTCTGACCAAGAGCATCGTCTTTTGCTTACTCGCCAGTGAAATTGATCACTACTCACATGAGTAAAAGACGAGAGATATAATAATGATCATTCACACCCAACTTTTCACTACGAGTTAGAAATAGTCAAGACAGTACTGAGTTCCAGCTTACTCAAAAGTTTTTGAAAGACGACTTACAGTGAGCGTAATTGAACTCAATAGCTAAAGTCGAAACTATAACCTAAACGGCATCCGCAACACACCTGCCAAGGAACGAACATTCGTAGTTCGAATTATATTCAGCCATAACGAGCCGTGCGTGTACTGATCTAATAATCGACGAGATATTTTGTAAACTTTCTCAACTCTAAAATAAAAGCCATCACGGTTTACACATAATAAGTTACAATAATAATGTTACGACTGTTGACACTGTACTAAAAGTCCCGAGATCACTACTGCCGGCTGACTTTTTTACATATTAATAAATCATAGTTTGGGTGGTACGTGTCTTTTTTATGTATTGCTTGTCAGACCGTTCTTTCCTCTCTCGCGTTGTGCTTTGGGCGCACTCTTAAGACACAAGGTGCCGACCGGACTCGTTCCTAGGAAGACCTTCGGGGATGACAAACGCTTCCGCTGCCTAAGATGAACTACTTTCTGGAAAAAAGCAAAAGCATTTCGATCCAAACTACTTCGGAAACTGGTTATATAAACGTAGAAAACAGAAAAGAATATCTTAAGCCACTAAAAAACAAGAGCCCACTACCGCTACGATCATAAGTCCATCTGAAGTCAGTGTCTCTCACCACATATGCATTGTGTACAAGCTCATTAATCTATTGGTGTAATGATCCCCACTGCGAAATAAACAATTCAAACGCGGAAACATGAACGATACAAGATATCCATAAGGAATGGGACAAAAGAAAATATCAATACAAAGAAGAAGATTATAAATAGATATCTAAACTGCTCTAAAGCACAGGAATATCACTAGTTTTAACGCATCCCAGGTGTAGGGGTTAGTAATCTATTAAATATAATTGACTTGGATGAAAATGATAGAGCATCACCCCCAAATAACATGGTTTCGATGGTTAAGCACCCTGTATAACAAAACTGTTACACCACCAAGAATAAAAGAGCTGTTAAAAAAATTTAGCTAAGTCGACCTTAGATAAAAAGCCATAATTCGAGCCTTAAAACAGTAACTGAAACAACTATAGTACAGTCAAAATGGATACAGTGAATTCGTCCTCTACAGCTGAATTTGGATTTGAGAAGAGACTTGTTAAATATGAGGATACATTGGCGAATGACCGTCACTTCCCTAGCCCCTCCCCTACCATCTGTACATCCTTCTTAAACTAACGAATTAACGCATCTTATATTTACACGTAATGGTGGATAGATAGTCACGAATTGTATCATAGTCTAAGTCTTGCAGAACATATCAACACTATATGTATGTAACATTGTATTAATAGATTACAAATTTACAACAAGAATATACTTTACAAACAATAATAGAAATAACACGAAAATTCCCATGCACACGGAAATAAGAGATGATTTATGGAATATCTATTTGTTAGCTCTTAATTAGAAGACAATTGTCTCTATGTGACTGGTTAATTTAGAGTGGAACAACTTGAGAGAATTATGCTATAGTCTCGCGAGGAGGGGAACTCAAAACCCTGGGAATAGTGTAAGTCATACACCAAGATTGATGTTAGTTTTATACATCTTAGAAGGAGAGTTTCAGATTATTTGGTGAAAGAGCTTCATCATGAACGCGAGATTAATTGAATTACAACCAAGTCCAACTATTATGTGGGCTTGATTGCAATAGAAGGTCATAACCAAAATGCTCGTGCTTTATAATGGAGGGAATCAGTATCCTGCCAAGTAAGCAGATTCACGGATCAATGTGCTAAAGGCATGTGGCTTCCATGAACTGAAGAAGGATGTTATCGAGTATAATAGTGTCTATTCTTTGTGAGAAGGAGTTGGGGGCCTAATAAGGTTTCCTATAATATGGATTTCGCTTGGATATTACAAGTCCATACGAACTTTGCATTAATTCGTCGTGGAGTGATTTTGGAGATGACAATTTAAGTTAGAAATGTAGACCTCTGGGTTCCCATTCATCCTCCTAAAAACCAGAGCGCTAGACGTCATGCGGCTTGCGTGATAAGTCTCCATTCCTTTCTCCTGAAAGCCAGATACAGTATTTAGAAAAGATGTTCATCTATCAAAGCTTCCATTTGGAGTAGTTTCCATTTCATACTGTTAAGATATATAGAATTCCTCTTATGGGAGCCTGAATGTCAGGATTCAGAAAAAATAATATAGGAAGACTTCGGAAGAGCTAGGAATTTATCCTGCAACCTATTAGACTTCATTGTAGCTGTCCATACTTAGCGATTGCTGGTTACATATCATTAAAGTAGTGATTTGTCCCTATGATTACTTATTCGGCACCGAAGGTCTTCTATTCCTTGAAGCTTCAATTTTTTACGTCTGGTTAGTTAGTTTTTTGTATTAACAAAATTCGAACGCTCGTATATTAACGAATAATCTTTAGCTGTGTGATTATTCTTTTCTTTGCTTTTGGGGACATCTTTTTCAGGACTTAGTAACGGTGGAGGCGAATCAAGAGACAAAGAGACATCCTTACTATACATAAGTTTGAAAAATCTCAATGAGCATGACCATTATTATATCCATATGTTGCTTGATAGAATTAGCTTGTTTTCCAAAGATTTGTGTTGGATGAACCAGCTAAGTTTCATTTTGATTTTTGTAATCGTTATACTCGGTAGATAGAGTCTTATAACAATGGCCTAGAACAAAAACTCTATAAGGACTAACATTATTGAGTTCAAATTTGAGGCATCTTTGAGCCGTGGACATAAACAGCAGATAGATAACAGTAGTCGACCAATCGTTAATGTATCACTGGATTTTGGGATTTTTGCTAGGGAGGTTTTTGTTGGTTGATAGCACGCTTTGAGGTATTTGGGCAACAGTTATGTGGCATCCTTCATACATATATATATATATATATACAATAATAGATATAATATAAATATCATTATATTATAAATATTATTAATAATATATATATAACTATATTTAAAGTAATAATTATTAATTATTTAATTATAAATTTAACCTATATAATAATATTAATAATATAATATAAAATATTATATAATATATATATATTATAAGTATATTAATAACTAATATATACACATTAATATTAAACTATATATACTATATAATATATATCTTATTAATATAATATAAATTGCGTATAATCAAGTCCAGAGCGCCCCCGCGATATTTATTTGTGCGCTACCCATTTTATTAGGACTAGTGGATAGAGTTTTTTGAACTTATGAGTGCAATATCATTTGGCTGGCGAGCCCCATATTTCAGCCCCACTAATAAGTAATGAACATATAAAATTCCTGGAGAATTTCAGCCTATTTTCACTATATTAAACACCCATAAATGGCTTTATGCCTCATCAAACGTTGTCTCTTTCTCGGTGTTTCTGTGTATGATCGCTCATTCTTTTCATGAAAAATGCATTCAGAATCTTCTTCAAAAACCATTGATATTTTGACATTATCTTATACAATCACATAACACTTACAATTCCGTCGTAATGACCTTCAATTCCCATCAATTAATCCATCTTTAGGTTTCCACTTACCTTACAATGAAAATGCAGTTTTGCTACATCTTTTCGAAAGAGATTATTTTTTTTGTACGCAACGGTGTTCCATTCCAAACCCACCTTGTTTGTATGTTGGGTAAAAGGAAAATAATAAGGGCTCCACCTCCGATTATATGTTAAGTGCTTGATGTCCTCGATTATACATAACATTTCAAAGTTCCCTAAAATAGACTAATAAGTAAGTCGCCCAACCAATTGTCTCAAGATTTTAAATTATCAGCATTTGAGTTAAAGAACTCGGATGATTCCCATTACATAGAAAATATATGTGATGATTGCAATAAACCAGTATCGAATATCATAATATTAAATAGTTTCTGTACTTATTATGTGAAAATAAGGAAGTTAAGGATCTAGTCTAGAAATTAGTACTAACGACTTCACAACAAGACCGGAATATTCAAATAATAATAATTAATATTTAATAAAAAGACAAATATTTGTTAAAAAGAAGAAAATATTTCGAACCGTAAAGCAGTAAAAAACTAAAGAATACCATAACTCCCACTGAATAAATAAATATAATAATGTAATAAAAAATCAACCGTGAAATAAAAATAATAAACATATGTAAATAAAAATAAAAGTAATTCTGATTGTATAGAACCACGAATAGAGTATTCAAAGCCGAAATGCCCTAATATAAAATCTTTCAAAGAAGGGTCACGTTGTTTCTTTCACTAAATAATCCTCTATAAAAAATCTGAAAATAAAAATAAAGTAAATCGAGCATATATATTAAGCTAGAATAAGAAAGTAGTATGTGAAAACCTATAATAATCAACAATACAATATGCTGAGAAGACCAACGGAAATGGACATAGGGCCGTAGGCAAAGTATCAAGGACGGGAGAATAGATAAATAATGATCAAAATAAGGATGAATTAATGAAGAGGAAAAAGGAGTGGTGAGGGAGATCACACGTGAAATAAAACAAAATAAGAATAAATAAATCCATTATTAATTACAAAAGAAGAAAATTCTACTTTAAATAAAAATCTAAAACCTTAGTCACTAAGATAACTTTTAAATCTCTCCCTTTGATAAATAAATGTAAATATATAGAGAGAGATAAACTGTCGTTCGAGTACGTGCAAAATAATACAGGTTTTCCCATCATTCGTGAAAAAATGACACTCAGAAATATAAGAGCCAATTTACAAGATAATGCTGTAACTAAATAGAGGGAGTGATTACATGAATACTCACACTCGTTCAAAAATTTTCTAACACCACAAACACAGTGCCTTTCTCACCGACTTAACATACAATGACAACTCCAGCCCACCCCGGTATTCCAGAGTTAGTAAAAATTGGCCGATAACTACCCACATAATAAAAATATCGGCGCAATAATAATGGAACTAAGTAATAAGCGTGACCAAATAGAATCAATTAGAATTAACATCCACGATAAACTGTAAATTACAACATAAGTAGGCTCATTTGCATTAATTTGCTTATGTGGACTGCTTGAGTGGATTAACATTAAAAAGTATTGAAGATCAGTTTCTCAAAGACGGTATAATAACGACACTGTTGTTGATTCTTATATTGCGGCCAATCATCCGAAATAATAAAATTTACAATTCCTAAAAAATTAATTTATTTTGAAGATAATAAGGTAATAGAGTTAAAAAAGAAAAATAATAAAAAAAAATAATAAAAATAATATATTTTTGAGGAAGATTGGTGGTAATAGGTACTGTTTAAGGTTCAAAACAATCTGTTAAGCCACTAGAACATAGGCACTCGATTAAATATTAGTTCTCATGCAATTCCGTAAGAATGATTTAATAACTATAATTATCAATTTCTTTTATTCTTCTCTTCTTATATCGAACAAAAATGAGGGAATGAAATGATCCAAAGATAGAAGTAGCCTGTGAATAGCCCAAAATTAAAAGTGAGTTAAGATGTGCTCCCACAGATATCAAAGGCAGACGTGTCGTCTCGCCAAGTCCCGAATACGAAGAGCCCCCCGTCGCAAGCCTACCCCAACCCCAAACTACATCATCTATCCCAACTTCGCATTCCTCTCTCACAGATAAGAGCATAATAAAGTCCCATGACGTACAGGCTAACGTTACGGTGAGTTAGTCCGCTACTGCCTTGTAGAGGGTCCACCCATACGTAATACTGCCGTCATAATAGTAACAAATAATACATAGCCCGGGACGCTCAAACGTCTTAGGGTGACCACTCACAAAAAACCAGAACAACCCTATACATCCCGTACAGTTACTAATCTAGCAACAAACCATGCAATTGCAAAGGATGACTAGTATTACATGCCAACACAAATCGAGGATAAAATAATATAATCACTGTCCAACACAAGACTCACACAACGAGACCACTTAGTGTGACCCAAATGTGATATTATGTTACATAACTGTGATTTAAAATCAAATAACTGTACATCTATTGTATGTCACACTGTCCAGTCCCCTCCAGAATGTATGGTTAGAGCGGCTGGAAAAAAGAGGCCCCCAAAAGCAATATAGATACACACCGAATTATAATACCCCAAGCCAAAGCCCGATGAAAACAAAGATCTGTAGTAGAGAGTCTTCTCTCTCGAGGATATTTTGTATCCAATAACTAACTAACCCCCATATACTCTGAAACTCACTAATAAAGAATAGTCCACAATAACACCACACACAACTTAGCCACGCAAGTTAACTTTATATAAACACGGATATATAATACAGGGAACTCCATAAATATCCTCTCTCAAGCGCTGCAAGCTTAGCCCCGCGCGAGCTAGGAATAAAATTACACACCTGTCCAAGTACCCCCAAGAAAGGGTGCTAGCAAGATCTCCTCATTAGAACCTCTTTTCCCTCCGAAACGATGCGTCTAAATAAAGACTGCATCACGAGAAATAATATATCTCCTAATAATAACTAACTATTACGAGCTCTGACGCACACACAATAAAGATAATTTAAGAATTCTTCATCAACATAAATAATAAATATCGTGTTTTATAATTATAGATGAGAAATAATACACTAAAACTGACCTCAAATATGTGAGATGAATAAGCGATAATAAGTGAAAAACTCACAACTGACACTATGTGCGCAAGATCACGTCGTCACGCTCGACCCTCAAGTCATAAAGCATAATCCTATTATCATAGTTATTGCAAACTACAGAAGACAAGCAAAATCAATTCTCACATAAGCACAAAACAACTTTAGCGAGGCTCGACGAGAGTCAGATAGAGTGAAAAGGACTCAAAAGAAGTAAGGAACCCCGTACAGAATTATCATCACAATGTATTCTGACAACGAGTGCTCAGCACAAAAGTCCTCTCAAACAATCACAGATAATCACACGAAATAATAAATAACAGTAGCAAAAGATCTCTCATAGCATAATAAATAACTCAAGTAAAAACATAAACAAGATGAGTCAAATACTACACATAAAACGTAATAATTAAGCACTAATAATGAGAGTTAAATCAAGTAGAGATAATACTACACTCCACCCAAATTCCACCTGGATATGTCCACTAAAAATAAAATATAAAGTTACCACAGTCCCTCTCAATAAACGCTTAACAGCTATAGCCTAAGTCTCACCCACCTCTGAAAAATGGCCCTAAAGATATGACATTGACACTATTATATATTTTTGTAAAATTAATCGATATTTGATGTAAAGAAATACTTTTTAACTTGCAATGTAACTATTTCCCACTGTTCACATCCCCAAGCTATCAATAAGACAACTGTACTATTTGTAGAAATCTGTCATAATGAAATCTCAATCAATTCCCAAATTTTACCAATAGAGATTGTAAACTCTGCTGAAACTCACAGCCTTCTCCTTAAATCAAAAGAACTCACAGCTTACTTTATTTCCACACAAAAATACCAATTCTCTATGAAAAATACTAACACCCCCAATAGTGAGATTTATACACAACTCGAGAATTCAATTTTCTCTCAATAGGCTTAAGATACTATCCTACTTTCCACACCCAAACCTGTGAAAATTAGATATCCCCTTACATCCCTAAACCCACGCTCAACCTATCCCTCTCTAAAAATCTATTATCCACCTCTAACATTTGGGAACCAAGGCTATCAAAGTACTCAAATGTCTACTAATATATACCACACACCATTAATATTTTTTCATATATAACTTACAGCTAGAAACCTACTTTTCATTTAAAATTTTGTGGTCATTACCATTAATATTTTATACTAGAATAGCTAATAACATAAATAAAGAACCTAATAACTCACACTAAAAATTAATATATTATATTGTCACAGGATACTTATCAACTTTATCATCTAACTTTACTTTTACATTCTAGTACATATAAATCGACTCACGTTAAACTATCTATAGAAAGTAATATTATAAATTATTATAGGATAGGGCATAAATACTTACATTCACATAATCATCCCCTCAATTCCCTCACCTAAGTCACCTCTTATATATTCAAAACCATAACATGATGTAAGTTAAGTGTCAAAATTCACTTATATAACCATCGGAACATTACTATTAATTTCAAGTACTACTTAACTACAATTAATTATTTATCAATTTTCAGCGTTTTTTCGCTTCACTATCATTTTTAATATAACATCTTATTAATTCACGGTTGTTATAATTATAAATAGGCATTAATAATTATAAATATTATCAGAAACCTGAATAATATCATCTATCATCTATCATCCAAGTCTCAAAATCTAATTAAGATCTTCTACAATCCACTCATTATTTCCCTGGTGAATCTAATCAACAGACTTCACCTACTAACCTATAATAAAACTTATACACTACAATCATTTCTACTTATGTTAATGAAATTATTTCCTAAAAAATATATGGTTCTGTGCTACGTAGAAATATTCGGTTAAAAACTTATTGATTAATAATTCAATTGTTTATATTACATGATGAAAAAAGTTATGTTTCCTTTCTATTGTTGCAAATCTGCTATTACAATTTAAACTTAATAAATTGATATCATGTAAATATATATTTCACTTTCCAATTTTAAAATGTTAACATGTTAATTATTACTACAATTGTTAATGTTAAGGAATGATATTTATACATATTAAAGGAAATACGCTTCACAAAT
>JABUQX010048699.1:0-10000 GCA_015478945.1 Trachelipus rathkii | reverse complement strand
AGAGAGAGAGAGAGAGAGAGAGAGAGAGAGAGATGTTAAGTACTTTTACCAAAAAAATTTTATTATCGAATCTACTAACAATGATTCTAATTATTATTACATTAATGATACTCCACACACTTGATCAATGGGTGTAAATATATAAAAAAAACACGACACATGTGCATAAGATTGATACCCGTGTCGCTAAAATTGAGTCGATTGTTAATTTTATATTACTTTGTGAATGACAAAAGGACTTCGTATTTTTCGTTCACTTAAGGATTGCAATTTTTTATTATAAATATATTAATTAATTATTTAAATATTATACGATTAACATTAATTGCTCAGATAAATTATATATGATATGAAAGGTCAAAATTTCGTTATCAATATTAACTAATCAATTTAGTTTATCGAACTAACAGAAAGTCACATTAAATAATTAAATGAAATTCCGTAATTCATTGGAACGAGATATAAATATGCAATTATATGTTATCATTTCCACAGCTTTTAGTTACACTGAAGTCTGAGATCAGATGTTTTTTTTTTTTGACAAATCTATTTTTTATTACGATTATCCGATAGGTATCGTTGATACATTTGATATTTATATAAATCATTCATTAGTATTGAAATTCGATCAATCGCCACTACCTAATTCGATAAATATATTCAGAAAAATGTTCCAATGTTTTTAACAAATATTACTTTATGTTAATGAATAAAAAAATAAAAAGGAAATTGTGTATTATCATTTATGTTTGTAAATTGAAAATGCCTGTAATTTGTTAGTACTTTTATTTCATATAGAAAATAGCTTAGAGTGAAACATAAAAGTTAAAGATTTAAATATATAGCTACAACCGGATACGTAGCTCTAACAGAGTTCCTATAAATACTGGACTTTTAAAAGAGATCAGAAACATCGGTTTAGGACAATCTTGCATGACTATTTCTTTTTCAATCCACGAAAATTGCAGAACCTATGCCAGAAATAGGTAACAACAATTCCCGTGGGGATTGGGAAATAGAACAGTTGAATGGAAGCTATAAAAGTGACACCATCAAAGAGAGGCGGTACTGGGATTCGCTTGTACTTTTAATTAAGTCTTAACAGACGAAGTTGAAATCACTGAAGCTCACTCCTTTCTTGGAACGATTCACCCATCAGAAAATTATACTAATGGTCGAAAAAGAAGAGCAATGACCTTAAAATTCCATAACTAAGCTGCAAGGGAGAATAGATGATTATTTAGCCTGAAATAAATGTATAGGAGTTAGTACCTTAATCTATGTCCAGTTGGCCAAAACAAACACTAAATTCACTAAATCAGAACAAAACCAGCGGAGGAGTAATTTTTAAGCGTTTCCTTTGTCTATCAAAAAAACAAAATGTTTGTAGACAACCCTAACAGACCAAGTCCACTTCAAATGTACGCTAAGTAATCAAAAAGGGGGTGCTTCTATGAGCAAAGCTGTTTTGAGTAAATTGAATCTGGTAGATGAAGATCTTTTCGCTGCTGGCCATGATTATACAAATAATATTACGGGACAATGAACGACCTGTGATAGTAGCTGATTATGAGAAGGAATAAAGCTCTGAGCTCGAGTTCAAGCTTATATAGCACCATAAAGCATGCAGAGGTTGCAAAACTTAATTGGTAGTAAATAAAATTATTTATTAATTACAAATAAATTATGAAAAATATACTAAAATATGTGTTATATAGTTATCCTTTAAACATGATAAAACATTGCACAAAAAAGAGTAGCAAAAATAAAGAAAAAGACGCCATAGTTATCTGGTGACATATGAAATCAATTCACATGTTTGTAACTTGATATTAATAACTCCCATAGGGATTTAATAAAGAAATTTATTAGTAACCAGACACTGGCACAGTAATTAAAATATATTAACAAAAACTGTATAAATTTCTGATCAAAACGTTAAATTTAGGACTGTAATCAAAGTACAACAAGATAAAGATCATAAATTTGGTTTTGCAAAATTCATGACCTATGACCCCTTGTCTTGAACCGAACAGGTCCTTTCAAACAAGAAAATAAACACTGAAAAAAATAGAGTATGAGGATCAGGTAGATACCTCATCTCTGGAAATGAAACCACTATTAAGGAAGTTACAATGGTCTAAAGAAAACGATCAAAATGATAGCGCAAAAAAAAATAAATAAATAAAAAATAAAAAGCAAAAAGGAAGCCAAAAAAGTTGACACTGGTAATTCACAAACTAGTAACTCTATTATTACGAAAAATTATCCTAGAATTGAATTATTATGTTTAAACAACTATTCAAAGTTTCCGAATACAAAATTTATTTACAAAATCTATTAGAACCATTCTAGGAAATTATGATTTGTGGAAGAATTTCTGTAATTTCTCCCATGGGAAATAAGCGTCGTATATATATATATATATATATATATATATATATATATATATATATATATATATATATATATATATATATATATATATATATATATATATATATATATATATATATATATATATATATATATATATAGAATCACCATCATCTACCTTCTCTCCCCAAGACTAGGGGAAAGGTGCGTGACAGAGGCGAAGCCTCTAGTCATCTATTAATGCGGATATGACTGACCAGATGAGATAAAAAATAAATCAATAATTTTTTCAAATTTTTAATATTTAATAATAATAAGGAGCAGGTGGAAGGTGAGAATTAAACACGATGGGAGAGCGGAAAAATTCGGAAGATTGGAATAAGAGAAATTGTTAAAAATATCTCCGTGGAATAGGGTAAGTAAATTAACTTAAAACCAGCTCATCTTTAAATTTGTCGCTTCATCCCTATTTGAGAGAATTTGTTTCTTGTAATAAAGCATAGGGACTTTAAAATTTCGTCCAAACTTCGGACTTCGGAAATATAATAAATTAATAAAGTAATTATATATAAATTCATAAATTATTATTAGAATCAATAAATAAATGAAAATAGGGGAAAAACAATAGTAAATTTTACTGTTTTTACAAAAATAAGTTAATTAAAGTTCCTTACTTTAGCTATAATATACACTTTATAAAGTATGAAATATTATGAAAAAAACTTAAATCGGATGTCTTGTTGCCTTAAAAAGGCATTATCTTTTATATAATTTGAATCTGTTGTTTCTAAGTTTTCTTCCATTATTTTCTCTCGTGATTGAGCGTCTTCAATCGGCAAAGCATTAAATTGAATTGACACCATTCCGAATAGCACAAGGAAAGTTATAGAATTTGAGACATCTTTCTTAGCATTTAGTATAGGACCTCTCGTATCATTAGTAATAGCCTTTCGACTCAACTCTAAACATAAGTTATTAAAAGGGATAATATCAAAACAAGAGGTTATTATTACTAATAAAGAATTGATATTTTAAAATGATTTATGTTTATAAATTCTATGGCGTTGTCGAGGTTGTCGGTCTCGCGAAGAAAGAGAGTCGACAGATTTATTAAAAGAGGGAGAAGAAAACTTATCAGAAGCGTTTGACAAAAATAGTGAAAAAGATATGTCCAAATCCGTTTCATACTCTGAATGAATCGTATGTATATTCAGAAAATAACAAGGTGATAAGTTCCTGGTCATAGGCGGAGATTGTTTATCAAGATTTGTGTGATGTACTTGAGAATGATTAGGAGAGGAATGCTGATTGATGGTAACTGAACTCGAAAAATTCAAATCCGAATTTGGAACATGATTTACCTGTTGTATCTTAGAGTTGAAATTTCTGGAAAAATTTCATTTTCCGTTTTGCCTTCGATTAGGGTTGGCAATCGCTTGTTGATGATTTTGTCTTTGTCTCTGCACATCGGAAGCAGTAATAAATTTTACTCTTTGTAAAGCCTCAACAATGAAGGGGTTCCAGGTCGTATTAACGCAAGCTGGGGTAGTTCCTCTGCGATGATATTGCCGACAATGGCTGCAGAGCGAAGGAAACATGCACGAGTTTGTACTATGTTCATGTAGTTCACAATTTGTACAGAATACTTTCGCAGTATGAACAGCATTTACGGGGTTTATAGGAGGTCGGAGATCAACAGTATTCTTGCGAACAGACGTACTCGGTTGTGAAAAAGAAAAATTACTATTAGTTTGAGATGAAGGAAACGAATTATTTAAAGAACGATTAATTATCTCGCGGCTGTGAATAAGAATCTGTAACGAATTTGGTAGCATAAACGTTTGAATATGTAGATGTCGATTCCACATTCTTTGCGGATAAAGAAGCCAACTTACCGTTATTCAATGTTTGGTTCTTCTTTAAATACACCTGTATCTGTTTTGGTATGGAATAAACAATGTTAAAAGTTCGGTAATCAATTTATGATACTGCGGTTTAACATTTGAATAAAGACAACATACGTTGTTCAGCCGTGAAATCTACGTTATGATAAGATACTGAAGAATCCAGAGATTCTTGCAAAGCTTTCTGGGATTCGGGCAAAAATTCTGGCAATTATAAATTAGACTGCCATTGCACTTGCGTAAATTTTTTGTGTAAGTCTCAAAACTACTCGCTGAAGATAAAGGATTTATTAGGAATGATAAATCTTCCTTGAATTGATCCCAACTGATTGGATACAAAAGTTCCGGGGTGTAATTTATCAAGGCAGTTACTGAACTTTCTTTTGATTGATAAAACGATTATACGCTCGAAACTTTTCAACATCTGTATTGATTACTTCCTCTTCAAAATAATTATCTAAGCAACGGAGCCACGCACTAAGGGGTATCCCTTGCCATTCATTATTTTTTTAACCGATGAGGAGGGGTATCGACGAAACCGTATGAGTAATTCGGTCAATATTTATGGATCAATGATGAGTTGAATATTGCAATTCCCGGGAAAAAGGATTATGTATAATATTTGCGGAATGTGGCAAATTTGATGCAAGATCCACATGTAGAGTTGGAGTAACAGAATGATGCTCATACTGTATGTCTAAAATATCGTCATTATCAATGTGAGAATCCATGTTTTTCGTTTATGCAGAAATATATATATATATATATATATATATATATATATATATATATATATATATATATATATATATATATATATATATATATATATATATATATATATATATATATATATATATATATATATATATTTACATATTTATATATATATATATATATATATATATATATATATATATATATATATATATATATATATATATATATATATATATATATATATATATATATATATATAATTCGACTGTCGTCTGAGATGGAACCAATTAAAAGCAGCAGGGAAAAGAAATAAGAACAACAACAGGACGGACTGAGAAGAAGACAGAAAATTCCAAGAGATCTGCAAAGGTTCTAAATGGTTTTTTGTCTCAGAGAAGAAAGTATTTTGCATGATTGTGGCTAGATTTTAGTTAGAAGTTAAAAAAAGTATAAAAATGAAAAAAATATTTTAATTAATTCAGTGAATTTAAATTGAAATTAAAAAAATCTTTTATCAATACAAAATGTTTTAACCGTGAAGAGGAGCAACAAAATTTTCATTTCAGTTCTCTATCAATAGTTATAAAAAATAGAAAGGATACTTTAAAAAATAGCTAGGAGTAACAAATTTTATAGCTTGTTCTTTTTATTAAAAAAACAATTTTAATTTAAATTATAAGATATGCAAAAACTGAAATTTGGCCAAAGATGAATGGATATTTATTTCACCGATGTCGGATTATAGGAAGATATTTCTTCGCATGGTTATAGAGCGACAGGGCTAGCAACCCGGTCCTTTCCTTTTGATTGTATTACTCTTGGGCCAGCGTTAGAATCTTATATGAACAGAAGCAAGATCATCTGGAGAGCTCTTGGAGAACGAGTTTTGAGGGCTAATCTAAGAAAATGCTTGTTCTAGTGAAGGGCGAAAACCCACCTGAGGTGTTAACTCGAGGACTGGCGTCGGACCCCATTGCGCCAAGAAATGGTTTTCTAGAGGGATCCTAGGGTTAAGCGTTTAGGCCCATAAGAAGAAGATGATGCTGGTCAACTGACAGGGCGAAAGCCCTTCCTGGGAAGTTGTTATAGATTATATTATATATATATATATATATATATATATATATATATATATATATATATATATATATATATATATATATATATATATATATATATATATATATATATATATATATATATATATATATATATATATATATATATATATATATATATATATATATATATATATATATATATATATATATATATATATTTATAATGGCTAAATAACCAAGACAAATCTAAACATTAATCCGACTAAGTTTCGGTTGAATCCAACGTCTACCCATTATCAAGGCTGGACTATACTGAACAATATAACAAAATTTTAAATAAATAATACTTAGATAAACATAAAAGTTATATATAAATAAATAAATAGAAAGAAAAATATTTATTGCAAATATATTAAAAAGTATCAATAAGTGACAAAACTCTACTTTAATATTAAAATATTTTCAATTTGTAAATCTTCATTTAGCTTTCTTTGGAATTAGGTGCCAAATTTTTAAGTACCAAAGATTGGAGGTCAAGTTCTCATTCAAAAGTTCAAATATTGAAATTTAAATCCTGTATAGGATAATTATTCTGAGGAGAATGAATTGATCGGAGAATATGGGGGATGGTGCAAATGTTCCAAAGTTCTATAGGAGATACCTTTATGTTCAGCAATGCGAATAGAAAGACTACTAGTAGTCTTTCCTATGTAAGTGGCATCACAGTCACCGCACTTGTATTTGTATATCACTGATGAACATAAAGGTAAAGGAAGTTTATCTTTAACTTTGAAGAATTTTCTAATTTTATTTTCATTTGAAAAAGCTAATCTGAAGTTGAACTGGGGGTAATTTGATTTTAATATTCCTTTAATTCTGCGTTCAATTTCACAACTCATTCTCCCATAAAAGGTAATTTCATATACAGAATTTCTTTAGGTACTGTTAATTTAGTACAAGATATTTGCTGAAATTTTAACGAAAGTTGTTTCTAAATATATTGTCAATGATAAAACCTGGGAATCCATTCTTTAGAAATAGCGTCTTTAGGAGTCCAATTCATTCGAAAGACAATATATGAAGATGAGATCTTGTATGCTCTATCGAAAAGCGTTTTAAGTAAAATTAATTTATAAACATGCGGGATAAATGAATTGAATTTAGTTGTTAATCCTGTGAATGTTGGTTTCCTATAAACGCTTGTTTGAAATTTGTTGTTTTCCTTATATATTTTAACATCAAGAAATGCCAAGGAGTCTCTTTTTCAATATCCACTGTGAATTTAATATTGTGGTGTTTTGAATTGATATACTGTAAAAACAAATCAATTTCGTGTCTGGATTTAAAAAGTAAAAAGGAGTCATCTACATACCTTCTATAGAAAACCGGTTTAAATTCCTCCGGGCATTCGTTAAGCCAAATAGATTCAAAATAGCACATGAAAATGTTACTTAGAGTAGGCCCCAAAGGACTACCCATAGCAACACCATCAACTTGCTTATAAAATTTTCCGTTAAATAAATATATATATATATATATATATATATATATATATATATATATATATATATATATATATATATATATATATATATATATATATATATATATATATACTATATATATATATATATATATATAAATATATATATATATATATATACTATATATATATATATATATATATATATGTGTGATGTGTGTGTGCGGTTCATTTGAATTTAATGGCTCGCGTTTTTCTGAAACATAAAATTTTAGGTTAAGTATTTACAATCTTGTTTAAATTTTTCATGATTGGGGTAAAAAAATTTTATTTCGTTGATATGAATTTATTTAGGTTAAAAAAATGAATAAAATTGCAATTTATTCTATTAAAGATGAAGTCCTTTATTTTAAAATTAACGGTCTTTTAATATATATATATATATATATATATATATATATATATATATATATATATATATATATATATATATATATATATATATATATATATATATATATATATATATATATATATATATATATATATATATATATATATATATAAATATATATATATATATATATACTATATATACTATATATATATAAATATACTTACTTTAAATTTATGTTCATCAGTGATACACAAATACAAGTGCGGTGACTGTGATGCCACCTCCCATATAGCACACTAACTTAAAGCGACGTCTTACGTCCCTTTGCGATGTGCGACATAATAATTATGTCCCTGGGATGAGGAAATGTCAGCTCTCAGCGACGTAACAGTGCGACATCACTGCGACGTCCTATGGTAACGTATTATTGACGTACTCTTACGACATCCCTGCAACGTTACACGGTAACGTTGCATCGACGTAGTTTTAGGACATTTATTTGATGTAACTTTTGTATATATATATATATATATATATATATATATATATATATATATATATATATATATATATATATATATATATATTTATATATATATATATATATATATATATATATATATATATATATATAAGTTAGGACGGTTACATAGATTTAAATAAATAATTATGATTTGTATGAAGGTCTTTTATTGGAAATCAAGTTTCTTTTCACTTTTATTAAATAAAATTGTTAGTTTTATTTTCTCTCGAAACATTAGATATCATTAGTGGCGTTTTAAGCATGGCTTAATTCGTCATAGGTTTCGTGTTGTAGTGCTGCCGAAAACAATTTATATGTACTTTGTGACAAGACAAAATCTGGTTTTTATTTTTGTATATATATATATATATATATATATATATATATATATATATATATATATATATATATATATATATATATATATTATAATTGGCAACTGTGGTTCTCTTTAAACTTCACGGTTTTCATAAGTATAACAAAAAATCGATTGATTTTCCTAAAAAATCGATTTTTTAAGAATCTGTTAAACTCAACTATTACCAATAGATATTTCCGTGAAACACATAATAAACAGAAACACATAATAAACTAATTTACAACAAAATAATTGAAATAACACCAGCAGAGTCACTCCAAACTCGCTTTCGCGAGAGCATACCGTGACTGGAGACATAATTAATTATATTTATGAGTGTCCTGAAATCAATGAGAAAAATAAAGTTAAATTACATAATACAATTTCTGTAGAAAATAATGTATAAAATGACTTATAAACATCAAAACATAAAATGAAAAAGATTATGAAAGATTATAAGGAAATTTGCAGGAAAAAGACAGGGCGTTATTTATTTTTAAAAGGATATCGTACGCCTGGCAGTGTCGCGGAAACATTTATAGGTAACAACGTAACGTCGCAATTACGTTGCATTTGGAAAGAAAAGGCGTACATCACATAAGATATAACAGCAATGTCACATATACGACGTATGTGTGATGTGACGAGTGCGACGAACATTAACGTCGCTGTGATGTATCTGCAACCATCTGTGCTATATGGGCTACATAGGAAAGACCACTCGTAGTATTTCTATTCGCATTGCTGAACATAAAGGTATCTCCTATAGAACTTTGGAACATTTGCACCATCCCCCATATTCTGCGATCAATTGTCATTCTCTTCAGAAAAATCATCCTATACAGGATTCAAATTTCAATATTTTGGATTTTAAAAGAGAGCATGACCTCCATTCTTTGGAATCCCTATATATTTGGCACCACGTTCCAAAGCTGAATGAAAATTTACAAACTGAAAATATTTTAATACTGAAGTAGAGTTTTGTCACTTAGTGAAACTTTTTCTATATATTGGCAATTATTAATTTTCTTCTATTTTTTTTATATATATATATATATATATATATATATATATATATATATATATATATATATATATATATATATATATATATATATATATATATATTATATACATATATATATATATATATATATATATATATAAATATAATATAT
>JABUQX010048698.1:27500-32432 GCA_015478945.1 Trachelipus rathkii | reverse complement strand
CTATAAACCGATATTCCAATGGTCTCCTGATGTCAAACATGCCGAAAGAAGGATGAAGTGTTGAATACGAATCTGGTATCCTTTGCTTCCAGTTTCACAGAGTCGAACTCGTTGATGGCAAAAGACTCCTAAAAATGAGGTTCGTTTTTAAACGTGCTTTTATTTCTTCATTCATTATTTAATAATTCAGAAGGACGTCGTGCTCTTGTCCAATTTCAATGAGTTGAGGATGTCCCAGATAACAACACCAGTTATGGATGATTGTAGGACTTCCACTAAGATTGAGAGACTGTATTCCGTAGTGTTCCCTTTCTCAAAATGTTTAAATGACTTGCGTTACATGCTGAAAGGTCAGCTCTGAGGTCGAAAGCATATAAATTACAATTCTTTTTGTATTCTTCAAGATTTACACCCGTACCGCTATCGCCTCATGAAACAGTATTAGCTATTAGATCGTAAAAAGGTCTCGAGCATAGAGATTGAGCCCCATTGTATGACATTTCATAGTCACCTCCGTAAGATTGCCCATTTACATGTAAACTGACACATCTAAGCCCAAAAGGGGAGAATTTATAAAGGGATTTTTTATCATACCCAGAGTGTCCTTCGTGTTCAACAATTCCTATTATTACTTTTGTTTGGGTTATTGATACTCGATAATCCATACGTAAAATTAAATAGTTTGGTTTCAGCTCTTCTGATGGGATACTTAGCTGAAGTGGATAAAAGCGATTTCTCAATTTAAAAGTGTCTCTGGGGAAATAATTTCACCATTCTAACATAGAGAAAAGCCTATAACAACTTGAAAAACAGGCTCTGGACATACAGTCGTAGCAGCAGGATTACTTTTTATTTTAAGTGTAAATTTAGGACTTGATCTGGTTAATCGGATTCTAGTATCTACAGCTGGTAGAATAAGTCTTTCTTGAGAGAAGATATCTCCATTTAAACGTCCGTAAAATTCATGTGTTATTTATAACTTTACGCTGCTTTATCTATGTGTGCAGCCTCTTCTTTGAAACTATAAAAACCACATGATTGAAGATGAGATGTTTAGTATCGTCTGAAAAGTTCAGTAAATGTTTTATATAACTTCTAAAAGGATAATTAGCAGCTGTTGCACCTAGTGAAGTTTCATTGAGATAAATGTCAATCAATATAATCAATAAAATCAAGTATAAAGGAAATTTGACTGTATACACTATGTGGTCGTCACTGGAAGGAAGATCGGTCCCGTCAGGCTTTGTAAATTTTCTTTTTAAATATAAAAACACATTGGATGGATCTAGGTACTGGTCTGAAGTGCCTGGAATATTGAACTCGAGATGAACATCGGTACTGGTGATCGAGTGAGTGGGGTTAATGCTGATGAAATTGGTCTCGCTCACGCTAATCAGGGTAGGACTCATAAAGAACAGATCCAATTGGGTATTGCAACAGTCTGGGCTAGAAGGATGAAAGAAATGCATCTTGTCAATACGGAGGCAGTCGTTATAATGAATAGGATAGTGGTTATACGATCCTTATATACAGGATAGCTGTATGGCAACACATTTTAGATGAAGGATGCTTGTTAGGAATTAAATAGCAAATACATCAATGCATTTTTCCTTCTGAGGTCTTTTAGCCTTAGGCTTTTCTTCAGATGTCGTTTAACCTTACACTTTTTCTTCAGAGCTCTTTTAGTCTTATTTTTTTCTTGGCCGTGATCTTCCTACGTCCTTTAACTTGCACCTTACCATGGCCTGTCATTTTACGTCTTATTTTACGCTTAACGTCATCGAGCATCTCTTCAGAAACATTAGCAATTCGTCTTTTTAATGATGCACGTGGATTGGCGCCTGCCGCTATATCTTGTATAGTGTGCAGGCCTGTTCTTATAGCTTTTTTACCTAAATATTCACCACCTCTTCTAAACAAGGGCAGTGCACTTCTCCATAATTTAGTGAAAAATCCTCCAAGACCATACCCCCTTTGTAATTTTGACCCTACGAATACTCTTTCCCTGTTCATTACTATTATTGCCGGAGCTTCTTTCTTATACTATCTTTACACTGTAAGAGTGTGTTAATGAATGAAAAAATATAGTTGATTATACCATTTATATATCTTACAACTGCTTCTATTTCTTGAAGGATTTCCAATAGCATATAGATAAGATTTTCAAAACTGCTTAAAAAATATTCCATCATGTTATAGCTGAAGCGAATGCTTCTTTCTAATATGAACTTTACACAACAGTGTACCGCTCGTGAATGGATAAGGCCTTCCTTCTACATCCTTTATATGCACTCTTATAGAACCAATTTGGGATCTGCTTAAGGCAAGATAGTGAACATTGGGGAATGTTATAACTCTGCTCTCTTTAGGAAAATACACTACTCTTAACAGAGGAGCTGTAATGTCCCCTACATATTGATGATCCACTATATCGGTGTAAACATACGCCATGCCTGGGTGTTTGAGCATCTCGAATGTAGAGTCCTGTCTTGTTCATCAAGGAACTGCTCCCGGGATATAGGGTGATCCTTCACCGCAAGTATAACCCACTTCAACATAGAAGGAATATCATGGAGGATGTCTAGCCACCCATCGCGCTCATGGACATGATTTCGCTGCGATGATGATAGCTTGAGAATAAACACATCCCTGTTTCTAAGGTTAATGCTAGCTGTTGACCTTAACGTAATTAATACTTCATCTTCAGAGGGTTGAACAACTGTGTTGTAAACTAGGTCTCTGCACATATTACTGGTCGTAAAAAGAGTGTTTAAATAACTGAACATAGCAGGTACCGAATTAAAATACGCCTTCCTCAGTACAAATTTTTCATAGAAGTATTCTATTGTGCCAATCGTCGCGCGGTTCAGATCACCTGTGTTTTTCACTTCTAATATAGTTTCAACACATTCTACACTTCTGTAAACCAACATCCAGTATAGATTGTGGGGAACATTCTCCATATTAGTGTTTAATATCATCTCACACAACCCTACTTCATACACGTCTCTTTCAATCTCAACAGGATTCATTAACTCGGTTGTGAAATCAGAGAGTTTATTATCAGGATGTAGATTCAACGAAGCCGATGAAGGCAGAGTTAAATAGAAGTGATCTGCACTCTCCATGATTACGATGAACACTGATTAATAATTCTTAATTTCACATGCTTTTATATAGGAATTAAACTTAATAGAACACCCCCACTCCCTTCACCAAAAATTGTTTACTTCCACCCCAACTTCTTGAACTTAATATCTTATTTTAACATAAGTAGAACAATTTCCTAACCAAAATTTTACAAGGATTCCAAAAATGTATTGTTCATTTCGCTGTAGCTTTTGTAGTTTTCGAGATATGATTTTTTTTTTTTTTTTTTTTTTTTTTTTACAGTTTCCTCGTTAAAATTTGCCAGGATTCCAGCAATATATTCCTTTTCCCGGTAGCTGTTGCAGTAGCTGATGGATGTGGCTCTTCTAGAGGCTGGCCACTATATATATATATATAATATATATATATTATATATACTATAATATTAATATATTATATATATATATATAATATATATATATATATATATAATATATATATATATATATATATATATATTATATATTATATATATATAGTATATAATATATATATATATATATATATATATGGCCAGGCCTCTAGAAGAGCCACAATTCCATATCTTCAAAAACTACTACAGCTGACCGAAAAAGGGAATAACATTGCTGAATCCTGGCAAATTTTACCGAGAAACATAAAAAAAAAAAAAAAAAAAAAAAAAAAAAAAAAAAAAAAAAAAAACCTATCTCGAAAACTACAAAAAGCTACAAAGAAATGAAATACATTTTGAATCCTTGAAGAATTTGGCTTCGGAAAATGTTTAAAAAAAAAATAAATAAAAAAAATTAAACATAAAAATTGGCTATTTTTTTTTGGGGGGGATGCTGGGACATAGTATATATATATATATTATTTGTAAAGGTATTACAAGGCAATTTAGGGGGCTCGAGCAGACGGGGAACACAAGGGGGGGACGTTTTCCATACCCCGTAGGGGAGGGCGGAGGAACCCCCCCGCAACACCCAAATACCAAAGAGCGGGGTTCCGGAGACCCTCCCCGGAGGGGGGAATAGTCCTACCCTGTAGTTCCCCGGAAGGCCGAGAGACCCCGACTCCTGCCATCGGTGCGGTATACCCTTGGGGTATTCTTTAGTTACAAAAAAAAAAAAAGCAAAATTTAATAGAAAGTCTATTTATTTTAACGAGTAACCAATAAAAAGTCTCTAAATAGGCCCTCTAATTATAACATAATTATAAACAATAATTTTTTTTTATTTTTTTTTTTTTTTTTACATTTCCTATCCAAAATTTTACGAGGATTCCAAAAATGTATTCCTTTTCGCTTGTAGTTATTTTATTTTTTTAGATATAATTTTTGTTTTAAGTTTTTTTTTTTTTTTTTTTTTACATTTTCGCACTAAAATTGGACCAGCATTCCGGCAATGTATTCCTTTTCCCGGTAGCTGTTGTAGTTTTTGAGATGATGGATTGTGGCTCTTCTAGAGGCTGACCTATATATTATAATATATATATATATATATATATATATATATATATATATTATATATATATAAATATTATTTATAAATATATATATATATATATATTATATAGTTATATATATAATATATATATATATATTCATTCATAAACCAGTCGTTTTTCTTTTTCAGACCCTTTTTAGACTCCAAATCAAATTTTACTTAGTAATAACGATGATGCTTCAGTATAAGCATATAATATTATATATATATATATAATATATAATATATATATATATATATATAATATATAATATATTATATAGTATATTATATATATATATATATATATATAATATATATATATATATTTATATAT
>JABUQX010048698.1:22500-25000 GCA_015478945.1 Trachelipus rathkii | reverse complement strand
TATTATATATATATAGTATATATATATATATTTATATTTATATTATATTTATTATATATTAATATCAGTTTATATTTCACTTTTATTGGACTGCCTTCAGACTAAATCGAGCGAAGTGGAACCGCATCTGAGATTTGTCTGAATCAGCGAAAAGTGTTGGGTTTGTTGATCTGGTCTCTTAGCGAGCTACCTGGGCGGGTACAAATCCTAACATTTAATATATTTTATTATATATATAATATATATATTATATATATAATAATATAATATTAATGTATATATTTATATTATATATTATATCAGGCTTGGGTTCAAGTACAAGTCTTGTCTTGTTACTTGGACTTGCAGTTTCTAAAACTACTGTACTTGTACTTGTACTTGCAGTTTCAAAATCCGTGGTTTGCGACTTTGTACTTGTACTTGAGGCCTTTTGTAATTGGTATTTGTGCTTTGGTATTTTGCAAGTACTTTTGGCATTTTAAACTTGCCAATAATTTTTGTATTTTTATGATTTTCCTACGTATTGATCCTTATTTATTTTCTTATATATGTAATTCTGAATAATTTCAAATAATTTCCATTAATGAACTGTAAGTTGTCATATATATATTCTATATATATAATATATATTATATTATTATATATATAGTATATATATATATATATTATATATATTATATATAAATATATATATATATATATATATCTTATATTATATATTTATATATATATTTAATATATATATCTATATATATATATATATATATAATATATAATTATTATATATATATTATATATATATATATATATATATTATTATATATATATGATATATATATATATATATATATATATAATATAATTATATATATATATATATATTATATATAATATATAATATATTTATATAATATATACATAATATATATTATATATATATATATATATTATATATTATATATATATTATTTATATAATATATATATATGATATAATATATATATATATACACCACCTTTTGTTCCCCGCAAGACTGGGGGTAAGGTGGCGTAACATGCACCGGAAAACAGAAAAGTGTAGAAGATATTACCCACAAAAGAAGCCTCAGCTTATCTCCGCCTTTATACATATTAGTGACAACTCGCAGACAGAAAATCCACCTCAGAGCTTCACGGGACCGCGACCCTCACTATGGAATCTCGCCAATGTGGGGTTCATCCCTTGGCACAGTGGGCCACAACCAAACACCCTCACAAAACCTCGCCTTTACTTCCTATTAAATGCACTTCTTTTTCGCCGTGCAAAACATATTTCACTCCCTCTATGCTCTTCTTGCTAACTCAATCCACTTTTTCTTAGGTCTCCCTGCAGTTGATTCCAACATTCCCACTTACATCCGCTTACCCAGGACTTATCATCCATGCCTTCCACATACCAAACCATACTAAACGTACTTCCTTTATTCTCCTCTTTATCCTTTTTCACCACCATACAATCTGTAAGTATGTTCATCCCATTTTGTCAATTCTTCTCACACCTACACGCCCCTAGATTGTCCATCTGAACAATTGTACTTTAGAATCTATACCTTTATTCCATACCATAAGTCTACTACTATACATCAACAACAGGCTAACAACATTACCTCACAAAGACCTAGCGTACTCAGATTAGTCTTTTACATCATCAAGGATTTAATTGCACCAGCCACCTTCTGCAATTCACAACTTTCTTACTACACTCGGCATCATCCTTTCCCATTTCGTCAACAAATATATTAAATATATAAACGTCAGTCCTTGTTCAGCTGCTCATTATTAGGATACTTCACACGCGAGGAAGTGTCCCTCCTCACAACCAATAACTACTCTTATCTACTTTACTTCAAACCCTCCTTTTACACACCACTGCAACTCTCTACATTATCACTCAAACTTACTCTTATATTCACCAACACAAAACGCACTATTTTTATAATTTTTAATATATATAATATATAATATTATATATATTATATATATCCTATATATATATATATATTATATATATAATAATATATATATATTATATTATATATATATAACTATATTACTATATATATATATTATATATATATATATATAGTATAAATATATATATAACCTATATATATTATTAATATTAATATCTATAATATATATATATAATATATATATATATTATATTATCTTATATATATATTATATATTATATAATATTATATATATTATAAATGCGAGATGGTGATTGAGTTGATTTGGAAGTTGTATAAAAAAGCGTTTATGGAGGGTATAGTTCGAAGGGATTGGAGGGAGCAATATTATTACCTTTTATAAGGTAAAGGGGATAAGGTACTGTAAGTATTATAGGGTAGTTAGTTTTGAGTGTTGTAGGGAGATATATTGTTGGTATTTTGGTCGAAAGAGTGGTCGAATGACTGAAGAACTGTTTGTGGAAGAACAAGGTGCGTTTAGAAGTTGGT
>JABUQX010048698.1:10000-12500 GCA_015478945.1 Trachelipus rathkii | reverse complement strand
AAAGCTTACCTAGCAATCCCCTCTAAACTATGAATATAGACCCATAGAAGACAAACCTGATATGCTTAAACATGAATATAAACTGTTACCATTTAACAAAGTTACCCTAACACCAGGAAAGTACTAAAATTGCATGCAAACCGTATCTATTCTACTTTTTCAAGCATATCTCTAACATATTATCGTTGACCTTACACTGACACACAGTAACATTTAGCAAAAACTTATCACAAATTGGTTAATTATATTCATACTGATCAACGAATTTACTCTAACATAAATAAGTTCAATCAATAAGCTAACATGGGGTAAACATGCAACTACAGAAAATAATGTCATAAGACAAACCTAACAACAACTTACAACACGAATAACTGTTTAACATTTAACAAAGTTTCCATACTTAACACAAGTAAAGTAACTAACACTGCATGCAAAACGTACACCTATCTTATCTTTTTTCAAGCATATCTCTAACATATTTATGTTAATTTTTACACTGACACAGTAACATCACATTAATAAAGCGTTACTTAGCGCATCATCTACAACTGATGAATATAATCCCACGACAAACCTTAACACATCTTAAACAGGAATGAAACGGTCAACGTTAACAAAGTTTCAACACCTTTAACAACAGTAAAGTTAACTCAACATAACATAACAACACGTAACTTATTCATCACTTGGTCAAAACATGTCTCCTAACATAACAATGTTAATTTTACATTACATGGTAATATTTAACAAAATTTACTATAACATTGGGTAATTATCATACAGACCAACTGAAAGTATGCTAACGTAAAACCAAAGTTTTCCACATTTAATAAAAAGCCACCGTACACATGGAACGGAAACTAAGAATATCATATATTAGACAGCCTGACACATCTTTAAGCAGATAGAACTGCTAACATTAAAAAGGTCCAACTTATCATACAGTAAAAAGTAACTAACAAGAACTCACAAAAACATAATCCATTTATACTTTATCAAACATATCTCCAACACGACAATGTTAATTTTACATTACATAGTAATATTTAACAAACCAAAATTAGCATAACCTAACCTAACCCGCATAATACCTAATGGGTAAAGACAAACAAAGTAAATTTTTATTCTCTGTTAAAGCTAACTATGAACATAACATACTTACCACCACACAAGGCCAACGCTGCACGAATAAACAGCCAGCCCCAACATCTTAAACAACAATGCGTACATAAGGTGGCAGTAAAACAAGTTTTCAGGTGTATAACATATATTTTCCAATAAAAAGAACATTAAATAAATAATACATTCAAACATATAAGTTTTTATTTTAAATATATTATCCACTAATCATGGGGGACATAGGATTCTGTTGAAAAAATTTGAAGCAAAGTTTTCTGATATGTTTCTCCAGAGATCAACACCAATCCCGGATAGGCATGTAAGCATACAATACACCTGCGGTAAGGTAACGATAAATGTTAAGAGAATGCTTGAAAGTAAGAATAAGGTTAACGGCTTTTTGCATGCATGTTAGTTACTTTTACTTGTGTAAGTATGGCTTTTGTTTAATGTTAAAAGTTTATTCGTGTGTAAGTTGTGTTAGGTTTTGTCTTTGTACATTATTTCTTCAGTTCAGTTACGCCATGTTAGACTTTATTGATGTGGAAACTTTATTATATTAGAGTATATTCGTTGATTAGCTATGATAATTAACAATGTTGTGGAATACATTTTTTGCTAACATGTTTACTGTGGCAGTGTAAGGTCACGATAATATGTTTAGCAGATATGCTTTGAAAAAGTAAAAATAGTACGTTTTGCATGCAATGTTAGTTACTTTACTGGTGTTCAGTGTGGAACTTTGTTATGTTAACAGTTTTATTCATGTTAAGGCATATCAGGTCTTGTTCTTTATGGGTTATATTCAAGTTTAGATGATGCTAGGTAAGCCTTTATTAGTGTGAAAACTTTGTTCACGTCTAACGTAAGTTGATTGATCTTGTATAAAGAATATGATTTTATGCGTTATGTTTTATCCAAAATACTGACTCGATGTGACTTGGAATCAATAGATCATAGACTCAAGTAGTTTCAAGGCATAGATAGGAGGGCGGTCGGGATTGGTGGCTGGTTGGGGTTTGATTACTGATTCTGATTTATGGTATGTAAAACGTTACATATTTTTAGTAAAAAAATTTGACTTGAATCAAGTAGATCGATAGATCAATAGATCACAACTGGCTAGGTAAGTGGTTGGATGGTAGTTTGACGGTGGTTTGATTTACCTGATTTTAACTGCTTAGGGTAATGTAAAACGTTAAAATTTAAGTAAAACATTTTGACCTTATCAATAGATCGACACACTGGAACTGGTAGGTGTTGGCATGGTAGTTGGACGGTGGTTTAATTTAACTGATTTTACTCTGCTTTAGGTTATTAAAAACGTTAAAATTTTAGTAAAAATTTGCCTTAAATCAATAGATCAGATAGTCAAATG
>JABUQX010048698.1:0-5000 GCA_015478945.1 Trachelipus rathkii | reverse complement strand
ATTCTTCTTTTTCAGCATATCGTGCTAACATATTAATCGTTAACCTTACGCAGGTTTGTATTTTATGCTTACATCGCTATCGGATGGTGTTGAATCATTCTGGAGAAACATACTAGGAACCTTGCTCAAATTTTTCACAGAATCCTATGTCCCCCTGATTAGATGGATTAAATATATTAAAATAAAAACTTATTATTGTTTGAATGTATTATTTTATTTATTGTTCTTTTTTATTGGAAATTATGTTATACACCTGAAACTTGTTTTACTGTCCTTAAGTAAGCTTTGTTGTTTAAGATGTTGGGCTGGCTGTTTATTCGTGGAGCCGTTTGTGTGTTAAGTATGTTATTTTCATAGTTTAGCTTTACCGAGAATGAGAAACTTACTGTTGTTTGTCTTTACCATTAGGTATTATGCTGGGTTAGGTAAGGGTATGCTAAATTTTTTGTTAAATATTCCTATGTTAATGTAAAATTAACATTGTCGTGTTGGAGATATGTTTGATAAAGTTCGAATGGATTATGTTTTTGTGAGTCTTGTTAGTTACTTTTACTGTTGATAAGTTTGGACCTTTGTTAATGTTAGCAGTTTTATTCTTTGCCTAAGATGTGTCAGGCTTGTCGTAATATTATATATTCTTAGTTCGGCATGTACGGTGGCTTTATTAATGTAACTTGGTTACGTTAAGATACTTCATTGGTCTGTATGATAATTAACAAAGGTTTTGGTAAATTTTTGTTAAATAATTAACATGTTAATGTACAATTACATTGTTTCATGTAGATGACATGTTTTGCACCAAGTGTGGAATAAGTTACGTTTTTGATGGTTTTGTTAGTTACTTTTACTGTTGTTAGTGTGAAACTTGTTGTTAACGTGACGTTTATTCCCTGTTTAGATGTGTTAGTTTGTCGTTGGGATTTATTCAATTAGTTTAGACTGATCGCCCTAAAGTAAGCTTTAATTATGTGATTGTTACTGTGTCAGTGTAAGGTTAAAGATAATATGTTTGAGATATGCTTGAAAAAGTAAGATTAGGTTCCGTTTGCATGTCATGTAGTTACTTTACTGTTGTGAAGTATGGAACTTTGTTAATGTTAACAATTTTTTATTCGTGTGTAAGTTTGTGTTAGGTTTGTCTTGTACATTTTTTTCTTTAGTTCAATGTTACCCATGTTGCCTTTATGATGTGGACCTTTATGTATGTTTTAGAGTATTCTGTTGATCAGTAATGATAATTAACCAATGTTGTGATAGATTTTTGCTAAATGTTACTGTTCAGTTGTAAGGTCAAGCGCATAATATGTTAGAGATATGCTTGAAAAGTAAGAATAGAATATTTTACGTTTTGCATGCAATGTCAGTTACTTTCCTGGTGTTAAGTGTGGAACTTCTGTATGGTAAAGTTTTTTCATTGTTTAAGGCATACAGGTTGTCTTTTATGGGTTCATACTCTTCATATGTTTAGATGATGCTTCGGTCGGAGGTAGCTTTATTAAGACGTGGAAAACTTTCGTTACGTTCTAAGCTATTTGATTGATTCTTTGTTTTCCTAATTAACAATATGTTATGCGTTTATCAAAATACTACTCGAAACTGTGATTGAACTCATAGATCACTAGATTCAATAGTTCAAGGATAAGATAAGGAGGGCGCGGGATGGTGGCTGGTTGGTGGTTTGAGTTTACTGATTTACTGCTTTATGGTATGTTAAACGTTACAGATTTTAGTAATAAAAATTTGATTGAATCAATAGATCAATATGATTCAATAGATCACAACTGGACTGGTAGGTGGTTGGATGGGTAGTTGGACGGTGGTTTGATTTACTGATTTAACGCTTTAGGGTATGTAAAACGTTAAAATTTTAGTAAAATTTTTTGACCTTAATCAATAGATCACACTGGACCTGGTAGGTGGGTTGGATGGTAGTTTGGACGGTGGTTTGATTTGACTGATTTACTGCTTTAGGTTATGTAAAACGTTAAAATTTTAGTAAAAAATTTTGACCTTATCAATAGATCAATAGATCAAATAGATCAATCACAACTGGACCGGAGGGTGGCGGGATGGTGGTTGGATCGGTGGTTTGAATTTATTTATTTTACTGCTATGGGGTAGTAAAGAAGTCAAATCATTCTATACTTAACAAAGATAAGAATAATTTTATTTATTTACTTTATTTATTTATTTAATTTTTTATTTTTATGATTTCTGGAACCTGTTATTTTCGAATCTTACAGACCAATAACGTATTAGCACCAGTATTGTATATTACACAAAATTTGAATAACTCGGCACGCACGGAGCCAGCACCGGTGCATTTGTCAACTCCGTTCTTTTTCCTTCTTCATTCTTTCTCCGTCTTCTTCTCTTATGCACTCCTTTCTTCCTCTTCGACCTTTGTTTGCAACTCTGTGCTTCTTTTTTCAGCTGGGGCCCCTATGGAGGGGGGTCCTAGGCACCCTATACGGACTTATAACCTCCATCTTCGAGATCTAGGGTTTCGATAACCTATAAGGACACCACCTTGTTGTTATACGAATGTTTTATTAACTCGGACTCAGAAACGGATGCGAAGAAGAAACCGCGGCGGATGGCAAAGTCCGAGTGCGTAAAAAAACGATTCTTACAGGGAATCGTTTTTTCGACTCTAGATCGATTTCCTTCGAAATCGAACTTCGACGTTAATATAATAATAATAAGTACCATTGGTGTATGTGTATCGTCACGCGGCGCGCCGTCTCTCTCTCACGCGCATCGAACACCTGGTGCCTAACTCGCGTTAGGCTTAACTCAATCTCGGGTTTGGAAAGCCAAAAGGGTATAAACGTGGGCGTAGCGGCTAAGCTCTCGGGGGTGCCCCCTCTATATACATCCTAGAGACTTGAAGATTTTAACACGGACGAGCTTAACACCTACATAGATTATATTCCAAGGTTTCAACTATAGCTTCTTATACTTTTGAGAACAAAGCTGTCAGGGGTTCAACTGTCCTGATACTACTATATATAGTTGAATGGCATTTTTAATTAGCTCTCCCAAATTCAACAAAATAAAATAAATGTGATTCTTTTATGGAAAGTCAGAATTAATAGTGGTGGTAGTAATAGGATATCAAACAAATAGTAACAATATCTAATAGTGGTTTAGCAGTAATTAAAAAATAGCAATATACAAACTTTTGTAATTACCTCTCATTTGTGCATTAATGTAACCACTTGTTAATTATGAAAATGTATTAGAATGGTGAGTACGAAACAATGGCTTGCCAATTAAGTTTATAGGTTCCTCTTCTCTATAACTGTGGCCAAACAAAATAGGATATCACTAAAACTAATGATAAGCTTCCGAGAAAAACCAATAAAATAATAATAATAATAATAATAAATAATAATAATAATATAATATAATCTAATAATATAATAATCTAATAATATAATATAATAATAATAATAACAATAACGATAGTGACAAATGTGCAAACGATTTAATGGTATTCGTCAAAATGATGTTAATAACAATAATATAATTTATTGCAATAGAAGAAAAAATAATAATGGTAGTAGTATATTCTTTAAAATCTTGGTTTAATAAGACACATATATTGCTTGAATCGTACCAAGTATCGGCAATAATAAGTCAATAATAATAATATAATAATAATAATAAATAATAATAATAATTAATAGATTTTCAACTAATACTATTATTTTGTAAAATACCCCGCAGATGGTATTTTCCAAACCGGGTCAGAATATTATCAGATGATATTAATAGATACAATTGATTGCAGGTTATGCCATTTCTCGTTGTACATTAAGACCCCCCGGTTCTTGGTTAAATGTTATTCATCATGCCCGGTAACCTGTTTGGCCCTAAGCCCGAGTGCGAGCGGAAGAACATGTAATCGATCTGCTTGTGGACAGCAGAAGTATGTCTCGGGTTTCTTCTTTTGTCTTTCGTTCGTGGGTAGGTGGTCAAACCTGAACACTTGCCCGCGCTCATCGGTAGGGCCCATTATCTAAAATCCCACCATGGTGGAAAACCTCAGCGAGGTATTTACAAATACAATTTGTTTGCAGGTTATTGCATTTCTCTTGTTAACATAATGATCCCCGGTTCTTGTATTTTATTCACCAGGCGCGGGGTAACCCTGTTTGGCCCACAGCCGAGTGCAAGCGGGAAGAGCTCGGCATGTCCTATTAGGTGGGTGCGAATATTCACCATAGGAACTATTGTCGGGTTCTTCTTTTAGCTTGTCGTGGTCTAGCGTATAGGCGCGAAAATATTAAGATAGAGTTTTTTTAAAACAGAAGTGAAATACTTATAATATGCACTATTTGCCATATTATTTTTTATATGTATATTATAATATATATATATATTATTATTATAATACTAATAATACTACTATAGTATATCTATATATATATATATATAGTTATAGTATATATATATATATATATATATATATATATATATATTATATTATTATATATATATATTATATCATATATATATAATATATATATAATATTTATATATATCTATATATATTATTATATATATATATATATATATATAATATATATATATATATAATAATATATATTATATATATTATATATAATAGTATATATATTATATATAATATCTATATATATAGATATATAATATATACTATATTACTTATCAGTAATATATGTATACTTATATATATATTATATTATATATTATATATATATAGTATATTATATATATATTATATTAATATAATATTATATAATATATATAATATATATAGTATATAGTATATATATTATATAATAGTATATATATAATTATATATATATCTATATATATGATACTACTTATATATAGTATATATATAATATTATATTATATATATATTATATATATTAATATATATATGAACCTTCTCATAGAAGACTCCAACTAAATTATTCGTATAACGTCGTCAAACCTCGTCACAAATA